>JANTQE010000014.1:0-281658 GCA_032988195.1 Arachnomyces sp. PD_36 | reverse complement strand
TTTGCGCGGATGCTGCGTGCCTTGGATGTGGTAGCCGTTTCTCAGGCGCCCGCTCCGGAAGCGAGCCATAGAAGGATCAAGAGGGACTGCGTTGGGATCGGGAGATCAACGCCAACGTGGTTGAGGTGGAGAACGGAGAAGGGGGTCATAGTTTCCCTTTCCCAGTCTGCGGCAGAAAGCTAACCCGGCCCTTGATAATCCTGAGGCTCGGTGGAAGGGAACTTCGGACGAGGCAAAGCCTTGGGAGAGGAGGGGCATGGTGGTGTCCGCTGGTTCTCAAGATGTGTTCGAACATTGGCTGTGCTAGAGGGGGTGAGTGAGTCGGTCAGGATATTGGACGATTTATGCCCGGGATTTCCATGGATTGCGATGTTGTCATGTAAGGGTGAAGATGGGTTGTTTCCCCCTTACGACTTCGCTTATCCTCCCATGGATTGTCGGATAGAGAACTAATTCAGTAGCACATGAAGGTGTATTCTCCGTTAAATTTGTTAGGGCCTGCCTCTTTTTCCGGTAATTCCCCGGATGGTGAGTGTGTGCATTGGACAGGTCTCTTCATTGTCAATGGGCAAGGTTTGGTACTGCTTTTTTCAACACTGACACACCATTTTGGCCTTTGGGCCAGCAAGCTAAGCGAGTTGCGGCTGTCAGATCTGGTTGATATTGAGCCTCAAGAAAACATATTTTTTGAATCGAATAACAAGTTTGGTCAGCCATCCCTTCAACTTCTCTACCTATGAGGAAATGCCTCATGCGGGAAGTAGCGACACCAAGACCCAGCCTGCAACCTGCAACGGTCCATTGAAAAGCACTTGGTGGGATTAGAATGCGATTTTAATGTGCCGCATGAAGCGTTCCGCCTGGAGCCATCATTGCGCAGAAGCGACGCATGGTAAGGCCTCCATTGCATGAGTTACCGTGGCAAGTATTGGTGGGGAATACTGTGCAACAATCCACATAACGCTTCCATGTGGTGGGATTGGGAACTGAGCATATCGATCACCCTAGAACTTAGGAGTTTAGGTCCTCGTTCTTTCTCCATTTGACCATGGCGCTTATGCTTGGCGCGCTGCGGCCCAGGCAAACATGATATATTCGAGTCCTAACCGCGATATTTAGAACTTGTTGCCCAAGAGCGGTTGTAAAGTACTAGTGGGTACAATTCGAGTAAGTTGTACAGGAAATACCTCCGCGGAGCGCCATTCATCCGCCGAATTTAGATTTCTGATGGGAACGGCTCAGCCTCATACCCGTGCTTTCGGATAGCCTGAATCCATTTCCAGCGGGAATGTTCCAAAAGAAGAAAATCGCCCCTCCGTCTGCCACGTGGTAAAGTGGCTGGGGTTGCGAGCTGCCCGACGGGATGCTACCGATCCGCCATAAGGGAAAGGTGTTGGAACTCTATGAAGCAGATACGAATATTCTGTATACTCTTGCCTCTGGACTGGGGTGCAAGGCAGAAAGCCAAAACCAGTCTGCTTCATAAAGAAAAGAGAGAGTCAGCGTGCGCGCATTCTCAGCATTCCGCATATCTGCACCCCCTTGCGGTACCATAAGAGCGCCTTTACTTTTCGAAGGATCTAGAACGGTGAGGAGGAACTTGATTCTTCGATACACGACACCACTCTCATGAGTGTCTGCTTTCAGCGCTTCTCAGGCAAATGGGAATGAGGTTAAAATTAGAGTAATTCTGGTAAATTCTATGAGGAATTGAGCACGAGGAGTGGCACGTTGGTCAACTTTTTAGCATGTTGTCAACTTGTTGATGATCTTTCAGCTAAGATCGCCAAGACGATGAAAGGGAACCCCAAAAACTTTATTGGGACGCTAGCGGGCATCGGAAAAAGGCTAGCGCGGCCCGTCCATTCTTCCAAGGATCTGGACTGCATGTCATATTTGACTCGGATTAAGGACGACAGACTCTTTCAACAACGACCACTGATTCGATAGCCTGTTTCTATCTTCGGCGTGAAAGGGGGGATTGGCACCTGCAACATTGACTTTCAGGGATTCAAGAATGTGACTATCCTTCTCTCTTAAAATGGGCGGCTTGGTTTTACGACAGAGCCTTAACAGAGCAATATTTCGGCTGGTTGCAGTATTCTCACCCCTTTGACCACCAGCAATGGCCATTGTTGCCCCATGTCCTGCCTGCAACCTGCAGTCAGCCAGAGCAATCTGAATTTTCTTTGTCATCCTCGCTTCTTCGACAGGGTGAGAAAAATCTCGAGAGGCGCGGTTGAGGACCGTTAATTGAAGCAAGAGCAACTCGCCCTTGCCGAAACCAGCGAATCGGAGACATTTTCTTTTGCAAATTTTCCTCGTCTTTCGATAAGCTGAATCGAGGGAGTATGCAGATCATAGGGAATATGCGCAGGCGAGGATCAGGGAAGCAAGTCATCGCTCTTTCTGGGTGCCAATTGACCGTTTCAGATTCCAACACCAACTGATAGCGCAAAAGGAAAGTCAGAAGCACATGCTGTGCCAGACCGTCTTTTCCGTAACAGGCATGGCAGGCACTTTGGACAGAAGATCCCTACCACGAGTTTTGCACATGGGTCGTACTTTCCTTCCTCGTCATCCCCAGGAGAACGAAGGGCCACACGAGGACAGATATCGGTGACACAAACTCAATTGCAGGCTTGAAACTCTCTCTGATATCCCTGCAGTAATAGTCATCTTGCTCCTGGGGTTTATCGTTCTTTCGTCTCCCTGCTCCAGCAGCATAAAATTGAGGCTTATATGTTAGTGCCGAATCGACCGAATCCAGGATCGTCCAGTAAACGCCATGGTCCACTCCCCCGGGCGAGAAGAGGGGTGAAGGGAGGCTTCCGACGGTGTGGAGTAAGGAGAGAAGGGAACTGCCGCGTTACTCCACCGTGATCTTCGGTGAGTAGGTGACTCGACTTCGATCATGTATGGAGATTAAACTTCAGGTGAGCCCTCGAATGTGGGAGGCCCTCCAGTTCAACGTCTTTCAACTATAGTATTATAGTTTTTCTTTCAATATTCTAGAGACTGGAGCTGGTCAACTCTCTCTCGATATATGCACACATTGGCAAGGTTGTCATGCATTCATCTTGTCATTCCCCCGCCTGTTTCTCGAGTTCCGGATGTTCCCTAGTTGATATGTTATTTTGGTCTTAATTAGCAAGAGCGATTGACGACCATCCTTTCTTAACTCCTTTGTTCTCCTTTGTTCTCACCCGATCACAAGGTCTTTGATTTCAATCTTTAATGTGCTCTGTGTCCCAGATTTTCTTCTCTCGCTTTCCTGGGAGATTACAGAGGATATAGACACTGTCACAACATCATTATCCTCTTCTTTCTCTGTGTTACTTTTCATCTCTTTCATTCTCTTTCATATCGTCCAGAGCCTGCCCTCCGTGTCATGAGAAGAAGGTGTCTGTGAGAAACCGCGCCAGACATTTTCTGACGCTAGTTCTTGTTGATACATCCCGCCCTTCTCTTACCTTCGCACTCTCACTACATCAAAATATCTATCTTCTTTCTTCCCTCACCAGATTCTTGTTTTGGTTTCCCACACAACACTTACATTCCCACAACACACTCTTTCATACAAAACCCTGATTCTAAGGAATCAATTTCCCTCTTTTTCTTCTTGTCTATTTGACGCGTTTTTGTTTCTTCTTTTATCTTACTCATTGATCCCAACCCCCCATCGAACCCGAGTTCCCGAAAATGGCAGACTCCGAGAAGGATGTCCCGACCCCGAACGACTCCACACAAGATGTTGGGTCTTCGAAGTCCGAGGATTCCATTGATCCCGTCGCAGAGAAGAAGCTCATACGCAAGTGTGATCTCCATGTGGTTCCCATTCTCTGTTTCCTCTTTCTCCTTTCCTTCCTCGATCGTATCAACATCGGCAACGCTCGCCTGCAGGGGCTCGAGAAGGACCTTAACATGACTGGCCACGACTTCAACATCGCCTTGTTCATTTTCTTCATCCCTTATATCTTGTGCGAAGTCCCGAGCAACTTGATCCTCAAGAGGGTTGCGCCATCTACTTGGTTGAGCGGTATTATGATCGGCTGGGGTAAGACCTCTCTTTCATCTGTTGTTACTATTCTATTGAGAGATGCGCAAGAACGTATGCTAACTATCGCCAACTATAGGTGTTATCACAATCTGCCAGGGAGTTACCGAAACCTTTGCTGGATTGGTTGTTTGCCGCTTCCTACTCGGTATCTTCGAAGCTGGGTTTGTTCCAGGTATGAAGAAGATCACAATTTTCACGTATATTAACATTAATAAACTGCATAGGTTGTATCTATTTGATATCCATGTACTACAAACGATATGAGTTTCAGACCAGACTCAATGTATTCTTCTCAGCTAGTATCCTCGCGGGAGCTTTCAGTGGCGTATGCATCCTCCCAGCCTAGATTGAATCATGAGCTAACCGATACACAAGCTGCTTGCCTATGCTATCGCCAACATGAGGGGTGTTGGAGGGTACAATGGATGGCGTTGGATCTTTATCATTGAGGGACTTGTAACCATTGTTGTTGCTGCCGTCTCGAAATTGGTTATCGTGGATTGGCCCGAAACCGCAGGGTTCCTCAATGAAGAAGAACGCGCACTGTTGATTCGCCGTCTCACGGATGATAGCGGCGCCGCGACGATGAGCAAACTCAATAAGAAAACAGCCAAGCGCGCGTTTTCTGATGTCAAGATCTACTTGGGGTAAGTTGTCTGTGATGTACTAAAATATATCAGTTCAAGCTAATGGCTGCCTCCCTAGAATCCTTATGTACTTTGGAATTGTCAATACCGGATACGCAACCTCATTCTTCACCCCCACCATTCTTCACCAGTTAGGATGGACCGCCCTGCGAGCTCAAGTGATGAGCATTCCCATTTTCGTTGTCGCCACCGTTGTCGCTCTTACCACTGGTGTCTTGACTGATTTCCTCCGCCACCGATACGCCTTCACTATTATTGGGTGTGTTATCACCACCATTGGATACGTGATTCTTATTTGCCAGGAGAGTGTTTCTGTTGGTGCACGCTACTTTGCCGTGTTCGCGATCACATCAGGGGCCTACATCACACAGCCCGTATGCATGGCATGGATTAACAACAACTCTGGAGGTCATTACAAGCGAGCCATATCCGCTGGGATGCAGATCGGGTTCGGTAACACTGGCGGACTCGTTGCCAGCAACATTTTCTTCGACGATCAAGCCCCAACTTATCCCGTTGGTTTCGGGGTGAGTTTGGGTCTAGTTTGGCTCACTGCCCTTACTTGCACTGCATTCTTCTACTACCTTCGCCGAGAGAACAAAATGCGCGATGAAGGGAAGCGCGACCACCTACTTGATCTGCCAACTGAAGAGGTTGACAACCTTGGGGATGACCACCCTCACTTCCGTTTCACCTATTAGGTACTTGTTAGTAGTCAACGCCAGTGTTCACCCCTCGTCTGCTGGCTTCCTTCGGTGGGCTATATGATGGGTTTGAATGATTGATGGGGTACTGACGAATTTGGGGCGCAATCGGTGGTTCTAGGCGGCAATAAAAGTGTGGTCGGTGTTTCTGGTTGGCTTTTTTTCCTATGGGACGATCTATTCTCTCTCTAGGCTTAGTTAGGGTATCTTCTCTTGAAAATGGCAAAGTTGTTGTATACCTCTACAGAGTAACTTGGTCTATTTGTTTTCAGTCGAGACTGTCTGGCCTAGCTAAGATATGAGTAGGTGGGTTGGAAGTATGTGCCGTTTGGGTAGTATGCGAAGGTTGCTTCATTGCAACTTTTGTGTGACAAGACAAGCTTAGGCGAACGACCCTCGATATCTTTCCACCCCTTTTGTCTCTTGTTTTCTTGTACTGTTTCTCCTAGGATTCGATTGGTGTGGGCTCGGTGGTTTCTTACTGGCGGGTCAGCATTTCTTTGAACATCCATATCATTTTTCTTTCCCCTTGCTTCATGTCTCTTTTTTATCATTGTGTACTGTACCATTAGGAAGGGAATAAGTTATTTTTCGTGCTGCGTTTATATAAATAAGGGAGATTAAGTGATCTTTATCCCTTGCGTTTTCTCTTGAAGACTGCATATGATGAGGTTGTGGTAGCGATACGATACTCTGATGGTGTCGTCGAGCTTTGGCAGGGAGAGGTACACACTTGACTCGTCTCGTTCTTCCCAACAACAGACGTCACTACACAGGCAAGACAAGAAGAAAACTCCCCTCCCCATTTCGTTTTGTAGAACACCTTGACGACGCTTTTTTCCATGAAGCTTATCAACACCTCGGCTCCCGATAAGCGGTTAGAAACGGATATAATCGCCAGCATGGAATAAAAGTTAGCCGTCGATTGCCTTTCCCTGGAAGTGCGGAAATAACCCCGCAGACACTCCCTCCATACTGTAGACAAGGTTAGATGGTGTTTCTTGTGTGTCTGCAGAAGAGAAGACGAGAGTTGCCAAGAAGACGGTAAATTCGGTTGTGAACGGCAAATATTGTTTTTGGGGGAGCAAGCGGGGATTATTCTTACGACACCAACTCCGATCCGAACGTTCTCTCTCTCTCTCTCTCTCTGCTTACATACTACTCCGATGAGGAGAGAACTAAGAGGGTCCGTTCGGATATTTCTTATATATAAGAGAGAAGAGGGAAGACACGCGGCGGGGGGGATCTTTCATGATGAAGAAGCTCTCTCTCACATCTTCCTCGAATAATACGAATATTAATACCAATAATTCGCGCTCCCTACCACCCCCCGACCCTAATGAACTGTACTCCATCCCCGCGATAGAGAGACTTCGGATATCGATCCAGTTTAAGCTGTCGAATAGTTCGGAGAAGTTTTTGCTCAAAAGGAAGAAGGAGGACGAGGCGTATACGCGGGTTCCGTTGACGGAGAGGAATATTGAGACGTTGAGGTGTGAGAGGCTTGGGATTGAGCCGAAACGGGTTGAGGGGGATATTGTACTTGTAGAGGAAGGAGAAGAAGAAGTGGGTGAAGAAGAGAGGGAAAATGCCCGTCACGAACTTCGACGTAAAAGAGAAGTACAGGTATCTGAATGGCTTCGGAAATTACCATGAGTGAGTTGTCCCCCATCTGTTGAAGAAGTGCTATCCGTTAACGAGATATATAGAACTGAAGCCATCGAGGGCGCAGCTCCTGTAGCTTCTAACTCACCTCAGAAATGCCCTTACGGTCTCTACGCTGAGAAGTTCTCTGGAACTGCTTTTACCGTGCCCCGACATGGTAACCAACAGTCATGGCTGTATCGCATCCTCCCCGCCTCGTCGCATGCAGCCTTCACCCCCGTCAAGGGCAACGGGGAAACAAGTCTGGAAAAGTCCAAATTCAGACAAATCCCCAACCAACTCCGCTGGGACCCATTCGACATGAACGACTCGGTCGACTGGATAAACTCCCTCAACCTCGTCGCGGGCGCAGGTGATCCAAGCATGAAATCAGGACTAGGAATCTACGTCTACGCCGCCGGAAAATCCATGGACCCCAAAACAGCATTCTACTCTGCGGATGGCGACTTCCTCATCGTCCCACAGCACGGCGTTCTCGACATCCAGACCGAACTAGGCCACCTCCTCGTCCGCCCGAACGAAATCTGCGTAATCCCCCGCGGAGTCCGGTACCGCGTGACCCTCCCCAACAACTCCCCGGTAAGAGGCTACATCCTCGAACTCTACGAAGGCCACTTCGAACTCCCCTCCCTCGGCGCCGTGGGCTCCAACGCCCTCGCCAACCCACGGGACTTCCAAATCCCCGTCGCCGCCTTCGAACAAGACCACACCCCACCAACCACATGGAGCATAACCGGCAAATTCGCCGGCTCCCTCTTCACCATGACCCAACCCCACACCCCCTTCGACGTCGTCGCCTGGCACGGAACCTACTACCCCTACAAATACGATCTCTCCCGCTTCAACACCATCGGCTCCATCTCCTACGACCACCCGGACCCCTCCATCTTCACCGTCCTATCCGCCCCATCCCACGCCCACGGCCCCGGAACCTCCGTCGCAGACTTCGTAATCTTCCCTCCTCGCTGGCTCGTCGCGGAAAACACCTTCCGACCCCCCTGGTACCACCGAAACACCATGTCCGAATTCATGGGCCTCATCCACGGCGCGTACGACGCCAAAGGCGCTGGAAAAGGCGGATTCCAGCCTGCTGGCGCGAGTCTGCATAATACCATGAGCGGGCACGGGCCTGATAAAGAGGCGTTTGAGAAGGCGAGTAATGCGGATTTAGGGCCCGTGAAGGTCGGGGAGGGGAGTATGGCGTTTATGTTTGAGAGTTGTTTGATGGTTGGGGTTACGGAGTGGGGGTTGGAGACGTGTAGGAAGGTGCAGGAGGGGTATAATGAGGAGAGTTGGGGGCCGTTGGAGGTGCATTTTAAGATGCCGGAGGGGAAGAGTGTAAAGAGTCCGTTGGTGGAGGGGTAGGGTAGGGGGTGTGCTCTTAGGTGGAAGGTTTATTTTCTTGGATATGGGTTTCTTGGGTTATAGGTACTTACTTGATTTATGATTGATGTTTTGATGCTCGTATCTTTCTTCGCCTGCTTATTTTGGAATATCTCTATTTTGGACACTCCCCTCCAATTCATTTCACGACTAATATCCTTAACGATGTGCAGCTCAAAGCAAGTGCATTGGCAATTTTATATACGACCAGAATTATTTTGTGGTTTGAACAAGAATCCGCCAATCCCCGAACCCATCCCATCTTATCTTTACCCAACCCAGCAACAAACCACAAGCAAAGCAGAACATCCAAATATGCAAAAGCAAAGCAAAAAGCCTGACCCGACCCAACCCAGCCATACCCTCATTATATATTCAATTCAATCATGAAAAAAAGTCCCAAACATTTGCCACCCATCCATCCCACCAGCCCTATTTATGTATGCTTTTATTTATCACAAACTCAACAAATCCTTAACACTCGTCACCCTCCCCTTCTCTTCACCACCGGCACTCCCCGGGCCTCTATCCCGATCAGGATACCCAGATACGGAGGTGCGACGGTCAACGTTCAGCATGAGGAGGGCTGCTGCGGTTGTGGCTTCGTGGTCTGTTTCTTCCACTGCCGTTGTAGAAGTGGATGAGCGTTGGGGTAGGATTGCGGGGGAGTTCGATGCGGATGCGGATGCGGATGCTGAGGTGGAGAGGGATATTGAGTGTCTGTTTTGGTGGTGATGGTGTTGTTGCTGTTGGTGGTGGGATGGATGGAGGATAGGACTTGGAAGGATGGTATGGTGGAATTGGTGGGTTTGAGATTGTTGTTGGGGATTGAATTGTGGGGAGGTAGGTGATAGTGCGAGAGGGGTGGGTTGTGGTTCTTCGACGTCCATTGATTCGTCGTTTTCGAGTTCGGCGAGGATGGCGGGGGATGTTGGGGATGAGGCCATGGGGCGGGAGGGTGGAGATGGGAGGATTGTACCTCGACTTGCGGCTTTGAGGTTTGAGACGCAGCGTTCGAGGTAGCTGACGTAGTCGATGCTAGCCTGGGGGATGTTAACCATTGCATCCATACATGATTTGTACGGAGAAGCAAACTAACCTGCAAAATAGCCAACTTATGCATCTCCTGCCCCGTACAAGCAGGAATCATATCCTTCAACGTCGCAAACTCCTCATTCATCTTCGACCTTCTCCTCCTCTCGATCAAACTGTGCGCAGTCTTCCTCGCGATCTTCCGTCCCGCAGCACTCGTTGCGCTGGGCTGCTTCTTCTTCACGCCATTCGAAGCTGCCATCGTTGATGACGACGCAGCTTTCCCTCCATTGGCGCCTTCGTTCGCATTACCGCTCGACGCACTCTCCTTCTTCTCATTCCTACTCTGCTGCGTCTTAGGCGTCATCTGAATGATCTTCCTCGCTCTCGTCGGCGGTGGAGGGAGGTTAAACTCATCCACCTGCCTCTTTGGCGCTGGCGCAGCAGCAGCAGTCGCAGCAGACTTATTCCTCAACGGACGGGTCGATCTCGTCTGCGCCTCTGCGGCATGCAGTTCAGGGGAAGCAAGGGACATGGTGACGAAGCCCCCCGCAGTCTTGGATGACGGGCCGGTGGATTCTTCCATCGCGGGGGGTGGTAGGGCGAAGGACATCTCGCCGCCTGTGGGGCTTCCGAACTTGTCCTTTTCTCTGGCGGCGATGTCACCGGATGAAGCCGGTGTGAGAGGCAGGCGGGGACGGGGCATTGTATGGATGGGGGATGGGGGAGAGGGAGTGGTGTGTGGGTGGTGGGAGATAGTGAGATGAGATGAGATAAGGGAAGTATCAAGGTACTTGTGATCTCTTTCTATCTCTATGGTGTCGTGTGTCTACTGTCGTATGGTGGGTGTAGAGAAAGAGAGAAGGAAAAGGGAAGATGAAGAGGTTGAAGAGGTCTTTATCTAAGAGCAGAGGGGGTATTCTCTTCTTCCCTTTCTTCTCCGGTTGAATGTGATACCATCCGTGAGAGTGAGAAAGTGGAAGGGAAGATATACAGAAAGAGAACAGAAAGAGAGCACGACGAAGGGAGTGTCGCGTGCTCGTGTGCTGACTGATAGGCTGAGAATGCTTTATGGGGAGAAATCGGGAAGAACAGGGCAGCGCTTAGTCAGTGGTGTAAAGATACTGGTATTTGTGTATTCCTTCAGGCATGGCTCCCTTGTTCTTCTGCTACGTTTACTGTTGATGAAGTGACGAAGGGGGTAATGCGTCTGTATCGTGGTTTCGATGAAGAAGGAAAGAGGTTGAAGAGTTGATACACATGGAGGAATCTGGCTCTCTGATTGGTTGGCGGGTATTCGAGATGTCAGCCCAGTTGGGTTTAGCGTGGTTGATCTGCAGGGTGGAGACTTGGAGGAACTTTATCAACACGTGATCTTGATACTGTGTAACCAATCAGAGTGGAGGGTTGCACCAAGTGACAGTTGATGGCACGTGACACTATCTCACAGCCATATCCGGAAAGTGCACCTGCGCACATGCTGAGGAGAAGGAAGGAGCGACGGGTTCAAGTAGTGGAGTATATCTGTATTTCTATGGAGTAGTCTATCAATGCTGTTGAAGAAAATACATCGGGACACATGGAGGTGGAATCACCTTAACCAAAAACCTGATCCAAAAGAACATCCGCAAACTGATCCTCCCCTGGCGACCCAACAATCCGATAGATACGGTTCCCAGAACTCCCACCCAACCAGTTCCCATGGTCATCATTACTTGCGTCATCCGTCTCCCTTCGCTTCCGACTCCTTCGATCCACAACACACATGCCCCGCGTCCATTGGCCAGATGTCTCTACTCGGATATCTTCCGGCGAGTTCGCGGACGCTTTCCACGCGGGTGAGTTGCGCGTGAGCGCGTACCAGACGCAGAGGGGGTCGTGAAGGCTCACGGATGAATTATCCCCCTCGTTGCCCGGGTGCAGCTCGTCCAGCTTGTTGAAGGTGTGGGTTAGGAAGGCGTCGACCCATTCTGCGAGTGGGGAGCCCGCGGCGAGGAGCGGGGCTGCTTTGCGCCGGAATTGGCCCCGAGAGAGGTCGTGTCGGTGGGTGATGTCGAGGGGGAAGAGGCTGAGTTTGAGGGGTTTGGTGAGCGTGTCGGGGTAGTTGTTTGCGGTGGTGCCTGAGGAGTTGACTATTCCTCCTGGAGGGTGGGTGGATTGGGGTTTTGAGGATGTGAGGGCGAAGACTTGCGCTGCAGCTACAGCGTCTGCGAATGTGTTGAATTCACCGGATGGGGTGACCTATAATGTTGTCAACATTGCACTCTATTCGGCATATCATCGATATACTTACGTTTCCAGGTAAGTCGATCGCACCACCCATGACTACCACCTCCTTTGCTCGTAGGAAGGTTTCATGATCCTCGGCAGCAGCCAACGCGAGGTTAGTCAATGGACCAACAGCCACGATGGTGATGGTATCCTCTGGGTTCTCTCGAAGAACTCTCAGGATCTCCTGATACGCCGGCTTCCTAGAGGGGGTGAATGATGGGTGTTTCTCGTCCCCTTCTTTGACCGGGTCGATGACACTTGGGTCCGCAGAGGGGTCGAATAGCTTCTCCCAGGTCTGGTCTGGACTTAGATGCGGGTGCTATCATACTGTCAGCAAGATGCAATCAAAGCACGCAGAGAAAGATTGAACATACACTGGCATGAATCCCCCCAAGCCCATCAATCCCATCTGAAAATCACCCGTTAGCCCCAACCCCAAAAAACGGGAACCCATCAAACTGAAACATATACATACGGAAATAATCGGCCAACATCTTCTGATCCTTCAACGGCTGCTCAGCCCCAACCGCAACAACCGGCTTAACAGCCTTGAGGGCTTCAAACCCCTCCGCCTTCCCGTTCTCTCGGCGCCATTTCATCTCCCGCTCCAGGATGTGGAACATTGAGACGGCATTTCGGAGACAGCTATTCCAACAATGTTAATAAAAACCAACTAATTCTTTTAAGGAGGAGAGGGGTGTATAGGTGGAAAGGCACATACCTCCGAACCTCAATATTCCCAAAAGTAAGAGATATCAACAGAACTTCAATCTCCTCGGGCTTGGCGGAGAGAGCGAGTAAAAGTGCGAGGATGTCGTCGATACCCTATATAAGGTGTCGGTCAACATTCCGAACCCAGGTATTCAAGGGGCAAGAATCCTGCTGTGCAACGATCTGTTCTGTTTCTTTTCTGCACGGTTTGATGCAGGAACTGGGCTAGGGTGATAGGTTGGACTGGATTATATTGATAGCTTGTTAGGTACTTACCGGATCGGTATCGATTATCACTCTACTTATTGGTGCCATCTTTCTTTCTTTCCGATTCTGTTCGATTTACTGGGGCGACGACAGCAGAAGGGTAATACAAAGTTAATAAGTAAAGTAGTTGAAAAGGTAAAAGTAAATCTATGATTCTAGAGATTCAGTAAGTTTTAGGTACAATGTCAGATGCAGCGGTTGTTGAAAATTGCCCGCAGAGTTTCGGTTCGGTTGCTTGATAAGGCACTGGTGGTGCGGGCGTTGCTTAGATAAAAGGGGGGTACATTATTGTGGGGTTTGGTTGTGAGTGGGATTGGGGCAAATGCCAAACAATGGGGGGTGGGGGCAAACGAGGTATGAAAGTCATCCTCATCCTACATGTTATGACTGTCGTCGTGTTTGCGATGCTTGTATATTATTGTAAAACTGATGAGAAAGGTTTTTATCTCCCTTTACCAACTTAGAAGACATGCTGGTTTCCAATCTTTTATTTGGATAGGGACAAATCTTATTTATTTATTCGTATCCTGCAATTTGTTCTGTGCTTAATCCCCCGCGTTCAGGATCCAAGCTGTGTGCCTACTCAGGAACAGCAAGTTGATGGGTTAGGCAAAACGCCAGATATAGTGTACTATTATTGCCTGATAGCAATCAGCTCAGTGGGAGATATCCACGCGCAGGGAGTGCCGAGGTTGTCCATTCTTCTATTCTCTTCGAATCTTGACTCTTTCGTATCAAGACCTCAATTCATCTCTCTTCCTAAAACTAGATCTCAAACCAACCAACCCCTTGCGTGGAATCGGCTGTGCCTTGGAGATGTTTCAGTGAAGAGTTCGTTTCGAATTGAAAGGAACTATTCATCCCTACTGGCCTGGATGCCATGTGCTCCTGGTTCCCTCGAAGCGTGTGTGGGAGGATATGCGCCCTGCCCTGTGCATTGTCTCTCCCTACGCGATACTGTTTGGAAGTTCTGCAAGCTCATCGGCGCCTCCCGAGACTCCGTATGGTTCGTGTCCTGACTGTGCGTCTTTTGATGCCAACCCCTCTTTTTTCGCGATGTTGGTGTGGTTTGTTTTCTCTTCTTTCTCAATTCCTTTCAGCGATCAAGCATTGTCAGTATCGTCAATGCCGATTGATATGAAGCTGATAGCTTTGATATAGGAGTTTGAAGAAGACCTTGTCGGGAGGAATATTTGTGCCACCATCATCCTCAAGTTTTCCCCTCGTTCATGTTTGCTCTGTTTGTATTCTCTTCGATGCGTAAAAAGTGGGGAAGGCGCAAACAATCGTTGATAAGACCGGAGTTTGTGTGCCGAATTCACGGCATTGCCTGGGGCAGCGAAATCGATCACGATATGGTTAAAAAGGGGGTCGAAACCTACCTTAGATCTCATCTTTCGAAACGATCTGTGTGTGGAAGAAGTGAGATGAGGTTCGATGTTTCTTTCTCCTCGGCACCTCCTAAAATAGAAGGTCACTGCAATGGTGGGGGGTAAATAAATGTCTACAAGCGGGTGGGCTTGGGAGGGGGAGACATGATGCAGGTCAGATGGAACCTTCACCTGCACACGAAAGTATGTTCATGACTAGAAAAAGACATGCATGTACAGAGTCGTTGTGTAACCAGCGTGGTGTTCCAGATCGGAGTATCTGCAGGCGAAGGATCCTGCGTCGTCGGAGAGTCGTACTCGTTCCTTCGGTTAAGTTGAATGTGTGCTGCATGCGCACTTACCGGATTGAACACATCCGTATCGCCTGCAAGGCTGCGATGAGGGAAGGTGAGGAAGAAACTTATAGAGAGTTGTGGGAAGGTTTTTGACAGATTTTGCGGAGAATGCAAGGAATAGGAGGACCGTGTTTCTTTCCCTTCTTGACCGGGATCCATCCTGGTGTGCGTGGCGTGGAGATTTGAGCAGAATTAAATTCTTCTTTTTCTCCTCGGTGAAGACCTCGAGGTTGAAAATGGAAAATGATCCTTTCAGATACCACCTTGATATATAATCCCGCCCCTGGCTTAATATTTGGGCGCTGGCTGAACTGCGATTTGATTCACGAACAATGGCGCCCCTTGGCAGGAATTCATGCAGTCCACGGGAGGCCTTAATAATAATTGCAGACGGGGCACGTGGCAAGGGTCCTTTTTCTGAATGTTCATGGCTGCAGAGGTGAGATCTTGAATTTGAGACTTTTGAGCCCTTGAGGATGGCGTTGATAATAGCTGTTCCCCCCTACAATTCTTCAAATAAAAAGTCGGAGAACCTGGTCGTAACGGGGATGAAATCAGTCGGGGAGGCGTGCCAATCACCATGGATCCCGTTGCTCCGTGGCTTTTCAGGGAACTTGGGTCGATGTGGAGAGAGAGAGAGACGGACAGGCCTGATAGAAAGAGAAAGTGAAAGGCCAAGGGTTCTCGAGGGTCTTGGTCTGGTCGGTGTTTGAGAGACACCAAGACTTCAATGAGAGACAGGAGAAGACACTGTGGCCTTATTATTCGTCGATTGAGAAGTTCCAGCTGGAAAATATCATTAATTCGTACTCTTGAGTCTCAGCTTCATAAGAATGATCAATGTTGTCAGAAAAATCAACCATCCATGGTTACGACCTTTTTCGTGGAGCACCCAAGTTCCTCGATGACATCCCAAAAGAGAAGAGCTCTCCTCCCCAACTTGACGTTGAAAGAGCATCATATCATGTCTGATATTCCAGGGAAAGTCTAGCAATGATCAGAAATCTTTATAAATTTAATCTCCAGCATAATTAAATCACCAGCCGTGTCGCTGTTGCACTGGTCATTATTTCGTAGCGGATTGGTTTCTCTTGAGGAGAGAGAGTCTGGATCTTTTGGTTGGTCTGGAAGTGGACCTGTAGAACTGTCCTCAATCGTCTCCTTCTCCCTCTCATCTCTCTCCATCAACAACCTCCAAAGCCTCAAACACCCATAATCTCCCCTGTATATTAGCCTTTCTCCTCCTCGCGTCTCCCGCGACTCCCTTTTTTCAATTATCCATCCTCTCCTTCTCCCCTTCGGTGCCTTCACTCAGACCGTTGTTCCTGCACTCCTCAGTATGAAGGTGACCGCACACCCTGGGATGACCCTTTGATCTCGGTATGCCCTGAGCAACATCTTCAGACAATTAAACGCTTTCTCCCGACAAATCCCTAACACAGATCCCAGAATTACTTCCAACACCCATCAATCTCATCATCCCTCTGACGGCGATTCCCACCTCGTTCATCGACTTATTTCAACCCCCCATAGATCTCGATCGAGTGGTTCGGAAACAGTTCCTGTTTGCGATCAAGCGCCCGCCTCCTTTCTTCGAAGCTCATTCATTCGTCCTCTCACATCTTCGCTCTGTTCACTCACAGATTCTTGAAGACTAACACCTTCGAGAACACCTGATGACTGACCCTAACAAGATTCACGGTCGTGAGTGAATTCAATCGTCATCGCCTCGTTCCTAAACCATCCTAACTTATGCGCGCTTAAGACGTCAGTTGTCATCCGCACGTCTAAGAAACCCTAACATCGACTCCTTTCCCTCTTCCGTTCGCCAGTAACGTCGCGTTTCTCGAACCCTTCGCATTCGAAAAGGTGGCTGCACACTCGCAGCTCCAGAGCCCAGGAAAGATGAATCCATACATGAGTTGGGCAATCTTGCTCGTGGTCGTCGGTGGCCTGGGCTGGTATTACACAGGTGGCTGCATTCCTAAAGCGAAGCCAGCTGTCGTCAAACCAGTCGCCGAGAAGACTGAGGCCATTTTAAATACCAAAAAGCCAAAGAAGAAGGCAAAGAAGAATCCGGAAGCTAATGGCCGCGCAACACCAGCCGCGAAACCAGAGGCTGAACCCCGCGAGACGCCCACCCCAACCGCGGTGACTGAGAGCAAGGCCGCTGATGATGAGGTGAACAACAAGGACTTTGCCATGCAATTGTCGAAGGTGAAGAATGGAACTCCGATTGTTCCCAGCGCGAAGAAAGGTCCCAGTAAGAAGGAACGGCGCACACAGAAGCTCAACGCCAAGCAGCAGGGAAGCGGGAACAGTGATCAGTCTGCGCACATGTCAACCCGTTCATCGTCAACTACTGGCGCGGATGCGGATGATGACATGTCCCCCGTCACATCTCCAGTGATCGCTCCTGCAAGCACAAGTAGGGACGTTTCCGACATGTTGGAAGCACCAGCTGATGGGCCATCCGTTCTCCGACTCACGGGTGAACTGAAGGAAAACAAGAAGCAGAAGCCTCAGTCATTCAAGCCTGTGGAGACAAAGAAGCAGCGTCAACAAAAGGCGAAGAATGAGGCGAAGAGACTTCAGGTTGAAGAGGCAGAGAAGCAACGTCGTGTCTTATTAGAGAAACAACTTCACACGTCTCGCGAGTTTGAGCGCCGAGAAGCCGCAAAGAACAAGCCGGCGATCCCACTTACTAACGCCTGGACGACTAATAATACCTCTGAGAAGACCAACGGCGCTGCACCCGCACCTGCGCCCGCCAACAACGACACTGAACTCCTCGACACATTCACCCCCGTTACATCGGGCAAGAAGAAGCCAAATGGCAAGGCCGCCAAAGATCCCCGTCCTCCTATTCCCAACGTCCCACAGCAGAGACCTGCCGCTCAGGCTTCGGAGGCATCAACCCCCAAGCCCAAGTCCGGAAACTGGACTGATGAGCTGCCCTCTGAGGAGGAGCAGATGCGCATTCTAGGGGCTATGAGTAGCGAAAATGAATGGACAACTGTTCCAACCAGGAAGAAGGATAAGAAGGCAAAGGTCAATGGCAACGAGGTTGAGGCCAGCACTTCATAAAGCTGCTTCTGATTTACGACATGAGGAATACACCCCTTTTTAACTACGTCTCAAACGACCATGGGTAACTCATCCCTACATTGAGCAATACCGTCCTCACATTCCAGAATGCCTACTTACCATTCCGAATGACGTCCTTGTTTCGTCGAGAGCTCTACAACGCTCAACCTTCTCGACATCTACGGCATATTAACGTCTATCTAGACTCAATTCCTCCTCCTTCCTCGACATCCTCTCCACCAGACCCTCCATATCCTTCCTCTATGTATTCCACCTTTTAAAAATTCTCTCTCTCCTGGCGTTAGAAATCGGGGTTTGCTGTGCTTTGCTTCTGGTTTTCTTTTTTTCCTTTCCTATCAATTTTCTCTCTATACCAAATTCACGATGTTCTTCAAGGGACCGTGATCTTCACCTTCATGTCTGTTCCTCTTTTGTCCTTTTTTCTTTTAGCCTTTTTGCGGTGGGTCCGCCGTTGTACTATCAGTGGGTCTGGATCGGTTCTCTTTCTTTGCCCACCTATTTCCTTTTCGCGAATGTTCTTTTTAAGTGCTGGGAAAAGGGGATAGGAATGTGAGAGAGGGAGAGCATATATGTGGTGGATGTTGCTCTGGTGTCCTGACATAACACCTAACACAACTCATCACAGCGTCTCTATATCACGTGAAGCTATCAAGAGCTCACCCCCAATTTCAAATTAAACCAACAACCTCCCTCTAGCGTCCAATCTTCTACTCCTGCTCCTGCTCCTGCGTGCTATTCCTCTTCCTCTTCCTCTTTCTTTCCCCCCGGGATCCAGTCTCTTTTCCTTTCTACCTTTGTCTTAGTCTACGCCTTTCTTTGCCTTTTTTCTTTTCCTATTCTCTTCTTGTTTTGTTATCAATATCACTCTGAAACATCAATCGAACCGAACCCAACCTAACCCAATCCACACCAACGCTCACACTCACACTCTTAGCATTATCTTGAATACGGAGGGGGAGAGGAATTGTACGTTTAGTTTAGTCTAGTCGGAAATCAATTATTAAAAAAAAGGCTCGTTGAAAAGGAAGTGATGTTCTATGCATTTCTCGTAGAGTTATATGCTTTTAGATGGGGGGTTAGCTAGGGATATGGTACGGTGTCTTGCATCGTGTAGTTAGTACTAGGGGCGACTGGGGTGCTGCTGTATCTGAGCTGCCGCGCGATATCGAGACAAGAAAGACGCTTATGAATACGAATCAGGTAAGAATATCAAGAGCTGGCATAGCTACTATTTTTACGTAGAAGGTCTAAGGAGTACACGTGTTGGGTGTATAAGCTCCCTCCTGAGGAATTTGATTCCCATCAATGGGATGGATAGGGACAATATAGAATCTCGGCCCCCAAAACATTATATAAAAATTCTTGTAAGCTAGAATCCCACTACCTAACAATATTCCGAGGGGAAACCGACAGCATGACCCGCCCCGTCTCCATCCCAACGTGATCGATATCCCACCCCTCTCCTCTCCTCTCCTCTCTTCTCATCTATCCTACCAACATACAAGCCGTCCATTCACATTGTCAACCATAAGATCTAATAAGTGGTGAGTATAAGTTTAGCCTTAACATTCTCTTCAAAAATTCGGGATAGGATCATGATTAGATAGATCCATCCACTTACCAAGATCAATCTGAGACGTCTTATGCCCGCCATCGTAGGGAAGGGCACATGTGATGGCGCATACCAAGCCGCAGTCTGCGGCTGGGTTGTTGGATGGTGGGGTGCATGCTTGCATGCAGTCGTCGAGGCAGCTTTCTTCGTCCGCCTGTGGTGGGTGGGGATGGTTAGTTCGAGGGTTCGACGTTTACGTCAGGTATGGTGGTGGTGGTGGTGGTGCTTACACGTTCCTGAGGTTCGGAGTTGGTTTAGTTTAGTTCTTTGGGAGGAATATTGAGAGGGACTTACCACAAGTGTGTTGTCAGTCGGGGAGGCGACATATACCGTCCAACCAGTCTCCAATTGAACGATTGTGACTGCAGCTAGAAAGGTGGTCTGAACTATCACTTCCATCTAGTTCTTCGTCCGAGTCCTCGAGATCTAGCCAAGGATGAGTGCGAATATCCCGTTCGCTTGACGGATACCCTGTTGGTCGGAGCCAAGCGAAAATACTCCGTGTCGCCACTTCCGAAAGCGTATGGGATTTAAGGGCCTCGGTTCCTTGGAAAGCGAGCTGGGTCGGGATTGCAGGACTATCCCCCTTTGTTATTGTCTCGGCTGTTGTATCAAACCCTTCATCCTGAAGCTTCATGCCACCTTCCAAATCCCAGCACCAGTCGATGTACTGTAAAGAGTGTCCCTTGCAATGAGAGTGTGTTTGAACCTCAATCTCCGTGTCACATAATGATGTGGTTCCGAAAGGTTTCCAGGGACAAATTGGTACCCTAGAATGTTCCTCGCTTCCAGTTAAAAACAGAAGACGGCATTCATCAGAGCGGTGTATTATGGGATCATCGCTAGCATCTAGGTGCGATGGGCTAACAGTCAGGAATGATTGCGTTGTAGATGTCCACGCGCTAGAATTTAATTCCAGTGCATATTGACCAGACCTGATATCCCGAAGTATGGGCTTCGCGGCCCCGGTAAGGATTGCCCCCAGCCAGAGTGATCCAAGTGGAGGCTGCCTTCTAGCCATCATGCTTGCGAGCAACATGTATTCACCTCTCTCCACTATGGGATCGATGATTTTGAATGCGGGCTCCAACCAAGGACTAACTAGATTGCAGTAGATCTCCGGGTTGAAGAACGTGCTGTGGAGTAGAGACCGTATTCCCCAAATATTGCAACTGATAGTCATATAATAAGGCAGGAGGCTTTCTTCTTCGTCGACTGCAACTTGTGGGGAGGCGGGTGAGGACGTAATACAAGATGTGGTGGTGGGTTTGAGACATGGTTTTGGGCAAGGAAGTGTTGCCGTCGCGCCGTTATGAAATGGAAGATACATCGCCGCCGAGAGAGCTGCCAAACCCTGACTATGGACATTATGAGTCGTACAAAAATCAGAGAGGAATCGAAGTGCATCTGTAGAAGATGGCGGACTAAATTCAGTATCATGGGACTTATGATTATGAGAGACGACTCGCAGCACAAATGACTGAATAGTAGCAGTCCGAACCGACCAAGGCGAGCGGTAGATTTGACCCTTGCGACAAACAGTTGCAGCCCATCCTTCTCCTGGTGCTAGCACGGCAGCCCACCATCGTGCTGCGTGGCTTTCTATGGTATCTAAATCAACCTCGATACGTTTCGAGGGATCATGAAGATCTTCACCAGCCCATTGAGCTTTACAATCTCTATAGTATAGAGAATCACTGTTCTGAGAAGAGTCTCTGCATACATCTTGCGTCTGCTGCATTTCAACCCAGAGCGCCGACAGAATTTATGCCCAAGCAAGAACAAAGATGGCAATGTAATTGCCATCGACGACGTCATCTGATAGACCCTGCACGCCCGGCCAACATTTGAAGTCTGATCCGTCTGAAAAGACGCATGTTGTCGAGCGTTGGACTCCTAGAAGTAGTTGATGGTGTAAGAACCTCGGAGAAAGATTGCAGGCATCTGTTGATGTTTGCCATCTAGAATATCCACTGATGAGAAGGTCGGAGTCTGTATTGTCTCTCAAATGTCTCTTGTGAAGAGTGAATGGAATCCCTCCATCCGTTCTTCCGTGAGCAAGGTAGACAGGGGCTTTTCCAAGTAGATTCTTGAGATATATAGAGTCTAGCGGAATGCCAGGCTCTATGGATGCTGCTTCCTTGTGATGCGACCAAATTTGGGAACTGGTTGCTATCACTCCCTCAACGTCAAGAATACTGGGTCGAACAGGATCGTCCATATCAACAGCAACTTTGACTCCTTCATTTGAATGTAAGATGAGACCTTGTGTTTGTAGATCAAGAAATCATAAATCGTGCTGCTTTTATCAGCGAGTGAAAGTGTCAAAAGTGCTCGAGATCACACTGCTTACAAGACGGACGTCTCGAGGGAAAGATTATGTCATTCGATATGATTTCATCGGGCGTTACCTAATCGGAGCTAACCGGATTTGTATCTTGGCGTCAAAGATACCGCTAATACACATCTCGAAACGCCCAACGTCTTTTACGCGCGATGAGCCAATAATATTGAGTAATCGCCCAAAACCGGTAATGGTATGGTAAAAAGAGTTATCGTGGCCTGTAATCGAAAAGCTTCAACTCATCACCGACTCTCACCTTCTTTCTGCTCACTTTCCTTCGACTTCACTTACAAAAAAGAAGTGAAGAGTGTTGGACTTCTCACGACATCTACGACGAAGAGGGACTTTCTATTTCCTTTATTTTCTCCTTTTTGCGCCTCCGTATCGCTCCCTCGACACATCCATATCCCACTTATCGGTAGTCGACCTAAACCATCGGACCGACCCGACCACCTTGTCCACTTCGTTCCTCTTCCTTCTTACTTCCTCTTCGTGGACACAACACACCCACACACCTTCAGATCGATAACGACTCACGGAACAACGTTAGAGAACATACACAATGGCACAGATACGCGGGACAGCAGGGTATAACCTAGGGAACCAGAACCCCTTCGGTGGCCCAGGGAGTGTAGAGGCTACCAGCGACCCGAGTCCCTTGGATGCGATTCGGGAGCATACAAGCAAGATTGAGGACTGGTTAGATACCGTTGCTGATCCGGTGAAGCCGTGAGTCTTTGTCTTCCTTTGTCCTCTCTATAGAAGCATTTATGCGGATTGCATGGCGGGGAAATTTCCGGGGTAGCGAACTGACAGGGGATTGTGCGTTGGACAGATATCTACCCGCAATTGGACGCTTCTTGATCGTGGTTACCTTCCTTGAAGATGCGCTCAGGATAATCACACAGTGGAATGATCAGTTGCTATACCTCAATGAGTTCCGACACAGTATGTTGATGCTATCCCTTACTGGAATCGGCTGCAGGTCGGATCGGAGCTAACTCACTTCTCACAGTCCCTTCCGGTCTCACTCACTTGTTTCTTATTCTCAACGTTATGGCCATGACGTCTTGTTCCTTCATGGTTATCGCCCGCAAACATAGCGACTATGCCGTTGGCGGTCTTCTCAGTGTCGTCGTCCTCCAAGCTCTCGGCTACGGCCTGATCTTCGACCTCAACTTCTTCCTCCGCAACCTCAGTGTCGTCGGTGGTCTCCTCATGGTTCTCTCCGACTCCTGGGTTCGCAAGACATTCGCTCCCGCAGGCCTCCCCCAAATTGACGAGAAAGACCGCAAGATGTATTTCCAGCTCGCTGGGAGAGTTTTGTTGATCTTCCTGTTCATTGGATTTGTGTTTGCCGGCTCCTGGAGCTTCTGGCGGGTGCTAGTTAGCCTGTTCGGCTTGGTGGCGTGTGTCATGGTTGTTGTCGGCTTCAAAGCTAAGTGGAGTGCCGTCATTCTTGTCGTGCTCCTCAGTGTCTTCAACGTTCTCGTGAACAACTTCTGGACTGTAAGTTCTTCTCCCGTACTGAGTAATCGTGTGCGGGTACTAATGACCGTGAACAGCTCCACGCCCGCCACCCACACAAGGACTTCGCCAAATACGACTTCTTCCAGATCCTCTCCATTGTGTAAGCCCCCACCCATTCATTAGAAACATATCATAAGAAATAAAACTAACCCCCCTTACAGTGGCGGTCTCCTCCTCCTTGTCAACATGGGTCCCGGCCAATTCAGTGTCGACGAGAAGAAGAAGGTCTACTAAACGGGGAACTGACATGATATTATTTATCCTTTCCACACGTTATTTTTCCTTGCTTACCTTACTTACCCACCTCCTTTTTCCGGTCCCGAAAGATACATGAGGAGAGAAGAGAAAAGAGGACAAGAAAATGGATTACTTACCTCGAAATATGAGTTAGTTTACACTACAATTCTGGGCTCCCGTTTTTCTTTTTTGGATTTTCTCTCTCCTCGCTATCTCTTCTCTGTGTCACCATCTCGGCTTCACTATACCTTGACCATACCATACCATATCATACCTCCCAAATCTATCCAGTTGTTGAAAGTGTTTTGTTTTTTTCTTTTTTATGTCTTCAGGAGGCGAATATTACCTGTCCTTCTTGCGTTTTAACTTGCCTTTTTCTCTTGCTCAGTCTTTTGGTGTCAAAAATATCATAGAGATATGGGAACGCAAGGGAATGAGATGAAAGGAAGGGAGGGAGGGGAAAGAAAGATATCTGAACCCTCCGTAACTATGAAATGAATATACGTTTTCGATGATATAAGAATTTATATATATGAGATCTTTTCTTTTTGAGGTTTTAGACTGTGTTTCTAGATCTATATATCAACGAAGCCCCAGCAAGATGGGGAGAAATATATAAAAGTTGATAGCGAAGAGATCACGGGCCACTGGCCGGTCAGAAGTTTCCAATCGGGGAATCAAAGCGAAAGGAACCACTGTGTAAAAACGAGAATGAATCCCCCGCGTCCAAGCAGATTACGCGAGTGTTTATATTTCGAGATCGAACTGCCGATTAAGTTCCTCCCTCACACGATCGGTTTCTATCGGAGTTGAGATGTATGTATCTTGACGCCCGTACTCTCAACCCATAGTTTTCGTACACACCAAGAACTAGCAAAAATTCCAGATTCTAAATTACGACTTTGGACTGGCTGGCCTAATGGTAAGGCGCTCCTTTCCGGTTTTACATCATTGATCGATCTGGGAGAGATTGTGGGTTCGAGTCCCACGTTAGTCTTTTTTGTCTTTTTAATTTTTTATTATCTTTTTTGAGCCAGTGGCAATTCAGACGTATGGATGGATACTGGAATACTGGAATGCCGGGATCTTAGGATCTTTAAGTTATGCGAAGGGGTTTGTTTTGGAGAATTTTTGCATTTATTTCTTTTGGGTTTTATATAACAATGTGAAGGAAGTGGCTGCTGCTCTGTGGTCCATCGTCTGTTTGTCGAGATGGATGGTGTGGCAGAGAGGCAACAATTTCCGAAAGGTAAATTCAGTTGAGTTAAGAGGTAGAGGTAGGGGATAGTGTGGGATTGAGAGGGTCGTAGGTAGAGGTAGAAGTAGGTTGATAGGTTCGCCGGTTCAAGGGGAGAGGAAGAAGAATGCGTGTAGGAGGCCGGAATGCCAACAATATAAAAATATCGACACGAAAAGGAAAAGAAACATCACCGCTTGTGGAACGATAGTAGCAAGGGGAAAATGCAAAATCGACAAGTACACGACAAGTACACGACAAGTACACGCCAGTGAAGACCCAAAAAAAAAAGAGAATACATAGAGAGAAGAAAAAGAAACAATGCAATACCCAACCGTTAATTTTCCGATACAAAACACAAGACATAGGAGAGTAGACATAGGAGACGAAAACGAGGAGAGCGAGAAAGTAGGAAAGAAGAGGAAGCGTAACTGGAAGGCTGACAATGATCGCTGAAATAACGGGACTGAAAATCGGATTGGAAACGGTGGAAGATGAGAAGTCTCTTTAGGGCTTCTTATTGTAATGGGTGGGTTGTTTCTCCCTTTGAGGTGTAAGTGATGGAGGATATGGTATAGGAAGAGGAAGCATGGGCAGAGCGGAGCGGAGGGTTGGCGGGGATGGAGTAGACCTTGTGATTATGGCTCCTTGGTGGGGTGATAGGTTGGTGAATTGCCCGTTGGGGAAATGTAGTATGTCAATGCATACAATCGAGTAATGGTTCGATGGAGACGTATGAGGTAGGTTAAGCATGTCCAAGTATTGCTGAGGATAGGTAATTTCCAAAAAAAATGACACCTTCACCTAGGGAATAGGGACGTCCGGCTGCTCTATGATTGTGATATCCCAATTCTTCGGATACTCCAACAGGGTAGGTCAAACAGGACCACAAGACGGTAAGTAGGAACGAAGTGTGGAATAATGAAACCTTTCTCAAATATCCATACTCCATCGACATGGACGCACAGTCTCCATATGTTCCGAGTCGGGCAAGCAATGGTCCGCATCGAGATATAGGTCATGCGGATCTCGGTGCTTGGCGTTTATAGCCCACAGAGACGTTGATACTGGAACATGAAACGCCTTGCCACTGTCATTTGTGGATGGACGGAAATCTGTTTCTTCGGGCCAGTTGAATTGCCATTGCCATGGCGTTGTTGAAGTGTGTGATGTTCCGCCCGCCGTGGAGACTGGCGATGGGCAGCTAGATAGGGAGTTTATAGACGAAGAGGCGCGGTGGGGTTGGTGTGATTTCTGGTGGAGGGTGGGGACGGTCACTGAGGAGGATGCGATTGTTGCGAGAGCTGGGCGCGTGGGGAGGCGTAAGTCTTCTGATTCCACAGAAGTTTCCGGCTGGGACGTATGGTCTTTGGAGATGTTTATTGGGGAGGGTATGCGAGATCGCTTCTGGGAGGACTTTTTAGACACGGGTGAATGAGACGCGTTGTCGAAACCCTGGGCGTTGCCCTTCCTCCCTGATCGTCGCCCAAAACTATCTCGTTCTTCCGCCCTTTCTTCCATCTCTTCCTCTTCGCAGTCTTCGAGTGGTATTCCATACAGCATCTCTCCACCAGCTCTCCTACCAACACTATCTTCCCGAGTTCGAGCCAAAGGACCACCACATCTGACCTTACCAGCCATAATCTTCGCATTAGGAGGTGGTTGTAACATCCACCTCGTTTCGGCTATGCTAGACGGGCCACTCACGACCGGAGGATGCAGGTCATTGACTGCTGGGTTCTTCGCGACGTAATATTTCTTTGAGCTTGCGGTATCCGCTCTCCCTCTACCCGACAATCCAACCGATGAGCCCTTCACTTCACCACCCCATAGCACCTCATCTTCCCTCTGATACCGAATCCAATTCCAACGGTCTCCACTCAAACGTTTCTTTCCTTCCTCTGGCACTGTCTCAGGAATATGCGACGACGGTTCATCCACCTCCCTTGTCGACTGACTAGACAGCGTTGGCGGACTGCTAGGTGACGCAACATTCCTCCGACTTCCAGAACGACTTCCATTCCTGATCCCTCCGCGTCTGGCTGGCGGCCCAGGCCCTAGCGTGATCTCCTCCTGCCAATATATATTCGTGTTAAACGGTGACGGTTGATGGAATGCGGTCGGTTGACGAGTAACGATATCCTCTCTCTCCTTTTCCTTCTGTCTCATGGCCCTCGAGGCCTCCCGTTTCCGCTTCTTGCGGTCAAGACCCGCGACACAGGGCGTACATGCGGCATAGTAGAAGACGGCGGACTGGGCCCCTCGATACAACCACATGGTGGGACGGGTTTCACCCAAGAATGTTCTAGAGTACGATGAAGGCCTTGACTGTGGCAGAAAAGCATGGGCAGGATTGTTTTCGCGATTGGGATTTCTTCCGGGTGCTTTTTCTTCGTTAAAAAAACTTATCAGTGGGAGGAAAGCTGGCGTCTTGAGGAGGCGGCGGTGTCCGGCGAGGAGGCCTCAGGATTCGCAGCTGCTATTCTTCCGCTGAGCATCAACATCTGGGCCGGTGTCTCTGTGTACGACGACTGTGGAAGGACAAGCAATGGGCTCATTGACGATTGATCGGTTCAAGAAGAGATCCGTTGGTACAACGCAACGGGCACTGCCCCTCTGAACTGGTTGTGTGTGGAACGGGATTTCGATTCAGGAGAACCGGAGGAACGACCAGGGTCGGGGAGGAGATGGGATCCCAAATACGAGGCACCAAAACAACCGCCAGAAGGAATCGAGAAACCCGAGAGAAAGGGGAGAATTGTTGTAAGTGAATGATCTAAGGAAGACAGATGTTTTCTATCTCTTCTACTCCAAGTAATTATTCTTTTCTAACTGCAACTGAGCGATTTTTCTTTGAAGGACGAACGCTGACACAATAATAAAGCCATCATTCACCTTTTTCCAGTTACGTATCACTCCGCAGAAAGTGGAACCGACTAAATACGCCAACGGTTGCGGGATGTTGGTGTATTTTTTGTTTTTTTACAGCTTCTTTCCATAAATAACCATTCCCGTCAGCCTCTTCGTGTCATCTTTGAGCCTCAAAAGAACTGTCTTCATCGTATTCACAAAAGGGGAAATCTCGGCATTCACGTATACAATTCCCTCTCCTGAACATGCTCTTGAAGATGTTTTCATGGTGAAATGAACATCCACTCCTCTCCAGACATCGACGTTTCAGCCAGGACCACACCCATCTAAACGAGAATCCTTCTAGTGTGGGGATCACCGATCCAACAGCAACAAAACACAATCACAACATTCTTTGGTTGCATTCGGTGTCTGTGGGGGATACATGAAGCAAAGCAAGTAAGAATGCATATAATAACATCATGCAAATATATAACGAGAACTCCCAGTTGGCACTGCTGAAGACCGAGCCTCAGCCCCAGATGCTGGCTGTCATCATGGTTTGAACTGAACAATGACAATACGTTCTAAAATAAGCAACGCGCAGGGAAGCCACAGATGGAAGCAAGTCATCGTCCTCGAGTCTCGAGGCATCAAATTTTGACGACGAGATATTTCACCACGTGGGGAGACTGAGTTTCCTACATACAAAGTTTTCTACGACCCGCAAAAAGGGTCCTGATAAGAAAGTCCCATATCAGTATCGTGCCTTCATCACGGTCCGCCAGGAGGGACTGGATTCGTTTCCACTTTCTCCCCACACAAAATGTGGTTAGACCCACAAGAAGGGTCGAGATTTCCCCACGTCGAGGAATTGAGGGAAGGGCGACAGCAACTAATATATGGGACAAATGATCGAGTTTAGAAGAGCGATCCCAGGCTTGATCCTGTCTCTTTCTGGGATGCTTCCAAGAAATCTAGTACCGTCTTCTTACTCGACAAAATCGAGTGGTTGTGGAATCTTGGCCACTCCTCGCGAAGTACACCCGAAGGTGGGAGTTTGAGAATATTGATCTTGCAGAATATCCCTCGCTGATAAGAGCCCTTATATACCTGTTCCAAAGCCGCATGGGAATTGAAGCGAATGGATGGTGAGGATTTGATGCCTTTCACGACTTGATGTTGGGAATAAAGTAGGGTTTCACCCCCCTGCAGATAATCCCGAAAACACATCCGTACTCACCCACGCGAACACCCGTCAATATCTACGGGAAAACTGCTCGTGAGACGTCTATCACGGCATCACTGCAAAGATTTACTATCAAGTTCAATTCTTCACGAGCCCTCGTCCCGAAGCTCCAAATTCTCGGGTAGCCTTGTTCGGCATCTTGATTGGCTGCGAGAAATGGTTGGCTGGAGCATCGCGCCCAAGGCAGACTTTTTAGGGCCTCGCTGTCCAACCAATTCCACCGGGATGCTGTGCTCCCAAAACAACAACAGATTTCGGGAGCTACAGTGAAGGAATATTCGTCAGGACGAGACTGAATAATCCCTTGCTTTTTTTCCTTTTACCAGCCTTATGGTAACACGTCAGAGGACCGGGTATCAGGCCCCCTCATCTGGAGTAAATAAAGAGATGGCGGGGAGGCCATATTTTAGTATAGCCTTCCCTCAGCGTCTTCGAGGGCGACTCTTTTTATTCCGTTTATGTTGTGTTTATTCTGTTGGATATTGTAATCTACGTATCAACATTTCTACGTCAATGTATAACCATATCCCCTCATGTCCTTCGGATTCTCCGCCGGCGACTTCATTGCTGGCGCAAACCTCGCGTACCAGCTCATTCGTGCCCTGTCCGATTCCAAAGGAGCAACCATAGAGTATCAAGAAGCTATACAAGAGCTGGATTGTATGCACAAGACTTTTATGCAGGTTGGGCAAATGCGAGCGAGCAATCTCCTGAGCCAGGCAACTCTCAATGCGATCTCGTGGATGGCTCACTCCTCGAAAGAGGTTATTGCCAAATTTCTTGAGAAAACGGAGAAGTACCGCCAGAGTTTGTCTAGAAAGGGCGGAACTTCGTCGTTGCTGAAGGATAGCTGGAGAAAAATAGGGTGGAGTCTGTATAAGAAGCAAGAGCTTGTTGAGCTTAAGATGTCCCTGAGGACGAGGTTGGCAGCTATAAGTGTCTTGGTTTCTACTGCCCACCAGTAAGCATAATCACAAGTGTTTTGAGAGAAATATGCCAGATCTAACAACAATGTGTTTTCTAGTCAGAATAAGTACGAGGCGTCCCGAACGACGACGAAACCCCAGAAAAGTGATTCTGAATCCGCAGAGGCGGATACGGAGGTCCAAATAGATTCCAGATCGACCAGGACTACCACTGAAAAAACGATCGGTCCTTTGAATGTGAGCAAAGCGGGTAATTTTAACGTGAAGGATATTCAGGATTCTGAAAAGGACAACGCGAACGTTATAGACTCGGCAGCTAGTGAACAAATTAAGGGCAAAGCGGGTGTTAACAAGGGAGTAGGGGTTACACAGGAAGAGGAGGACCGGCTAAAAGCTGCTGAAAAACATGCATTGGACACTATGATGAGGTTTAAGATGTTGCAATTAGACATGAAGGATAAGGAAGGTGTACCGGCTGATCAGGACGAGGAAAAGTGGAAGAAGGAGAAACCGGTCTACTTCAAGGACGCTGTAGGGCGGTCATATAAGTTCCCTTATCACATGTGCAGAACCTGGCCGGTAAGTTTAATTCGCAGCTACTCGAGCCATCAGGTAGAATATGACTGACGCTGGAGAGTGAAATAGGGAATGGCCGAACTCATCAAACAGGCATTCGTTCACGTCAAGGACCTGGGGCCTCAGGTTGAAAGAGGTCGCTATGATCTGGTTGACCTAAATGGGTCTATTCTCCACCCTCAGTTTTGGGAAGATTTGGTTGAACCTGGTTTAAGCGTGACTATGACTATGTGGCCAACACAAGACCAACCAGAGAAACGGGAGTTAGACGCGACCCGGGACGATACCCCGCAAGATGCCCTCGAAGATATGACAGATGGTGTCTGTAACGGAACCCCTGAGAAAGCCATCGCCCATAGAGAACCTCTCGCAAGTGGAGAACGGACAGGTGACATCGAAACAGAGGATCAAGAGCCTTCCAGAGTTGGCACTCAAGTCACTCCAAAGGCAGCTTCCATGGGAACACCAAGGGTCTCCCTGAAGAAACCTTCAAGAAAACCTATAGTCCAATCTCAGAAACTCCCTCTAAAGCCATACCCAAAACGACCTCTGGGCCAACCCCACCGCCTGGCTCTACATCAAATGCAACCCAAGCGTATCCGAAACACAACACCAGCCACTCCATGCCAAAGAGCTCTTTCTAAATACAAGGTTCAAAACTGGCATAGCTTGCGCTGAGGCTTGGAATAAGCTGATGATAATAAATGAGAGTTTCATTATTATTTACCTTATCAACCCATCATGCATATACCCGAGCGCCCCAATGCTAGGACGCCGACGCCTATCCCTTCTGTAGCTTAGGGCTACGTGTGGGCCAATCCAAATGACGTCCACGTCCAGAAGTGCAGTCTCCGGCGGTCACAAGAACCAAACCCAAGAAATAGCGCTAAAAGTCACTCTGGAGACTTCCCCGATATAGACATTTTGTCAGTCTTTTGGGGCGTTAGGTATGTAACCTTGCAACTTTCATAGACTGGAACTGAAGCTTGGTTTTCGGCCTACCAACGCTTTGTTCATTGCACAACCAAGTTGAAGGATGTTATATCAAAGGGTATTGACTGGGTATGGACATGTACAAAGAGTTGACTGCGATCTTTGGAGATTTTGTCGCTGGACTCCTCACAGCGATAGTCAAGCAACGGAAGCCATTGGCTTGTTTCCCAAGCATTTCACAGTGTATTTGGCAAGAGATTCGGAGACAATGTATTTATATCTGGAGAGGTCCATCCAAGGCAACGGCAGCCTCGGTTAGTAGGACTGGGTTGTTACTGCATCGTGAATCGTCTTTTAGAGGGTGAGAGGCAAGAAACAGTGATTGAGAATACATAGTTAGCATCAAGGGAGCAGGCCAAAAAGTAATATCGAGGTACTGATATTACATGTAAAGTGACCCCAGAGCCGAATTTTCTCTTTTTCTCAGTGCTTTTCAGTGAAGGGAAACCCTTCCTCGTAAGCTCTGGAGCTTATACTTATGAGAAAGAGGTGTACATAAGCTGGCTAATTAAAGACATGTGGAATGGAAAGTAGTGGTGAAGAATAGGTGAATTTTGTATTGTCCGTCTGTTGGATATATCGCCTTGTTGCATTGGTTTAACGTAGTCAGCTCTGATTCCTCTGCCTGCAAGCACATCCCTTCGATATATCTCTATCGAAAGATACAGGGCGTGAGAAGCAGTGGTGTTCTCCACCGTAAGGTATTCGCTTCAACCGAGAAATGAAAGTATCTCCACGCGGTTTCCCGATCACCATGAGCGGTGGAATATCCGCTATGCTGTCTAATTTTAGGGTATATGTTGTTGTTCGAATCCTGATCTCGCCGCGGAACCCTCTAGACTCGACTTGAACTCTGCCTTCACATCGCCCACAGCTTAGAAGGTGCGAATCTCTAAACAGTTTCCTAAAGCCCGCATACTGCAAGAGAAACTCCACCTGCATAATCGCATCAGGCGTTCTTTGTTCCCTTCACAACCTCCCCTTTGACTCTCGCCCAATCAATTCCCCCATCTATCTCTTCATCGACCTCGCCGCAAACGACAACATTATCACCTCGTATCAAGTATAAGCCGTGTTCCACTTGGGAGCTTGGCTCGTCATCATCTGGGGTGCGTATTATCCGTTCAACTGTGTGTGCGAGAACGAGGTTTGTGAGCTGGTCAGTGGAAAGGAGGGTTCCGAGGAGGGTGCGGCCGTCGACAGTGAGGATGAGGACTTTTTCTGAGGGCAAGTTTTAGCAAATACTGATAGATATATGGAAAAGCGAAGGCAAAAGAGCAATCTTAAACGTAGCTAAAAATTTGAAAGATTGTTGAGTGGACGCGGGGCATCGCGTGCGCGAAATGAGGAAGGGAATGCGAAAACCAACACGGACAGCACGTACTGTTGATATAAGATTGGAGAGACATGGTGAAGAGTAGCCAGCTTATTATTCTCTGGTGCGGTTCTATTCTTCCCCTGAAGCAACAAGTTGCTTTCACTTATGGAGGGAGGAGCCCCTGCTCCCTCCACCCAGCACAATAGCGCAATGCACAAAGGAGGGTTCAATCGAGAGGGCGGGGTTTCGTCAATGATAGCGCTGCAAGAGGATGTTCCCACTAGAGCTATATGAGGGTGTAGGAGGGTTGAGAGTTGCGTTGATTATGGAGTTGAACGGTTGTATTTTTTGCTATTCTGATAAGGGGAGCAAAGAAACAACGATGAGGTTCACTGTTTGTTGGTGGTCGAACCGAAGTCTGTCGGACCCCACGTTATGTCCGACAACACCGGATCTCATACAGCCTCGTCGCCGCCATCTACAACCTTCATCACCTTTCTATTTAGCTAAGAGATATCAGTGTTATATTGTACCAGCCATTTCTTGGACTGGAACTCTCTTATACTTAGCCACGGGCTCTCATTATCGAATCCCTGGCCCAGACTGGCACCCTCTACGGACAAACACGGATCTAGATATTGATACCCCCAAAGGCTCGCACTGTTCAGCTTCTCTAATGGACAAAAACTATTTGGATGATACTTGAACCACTGATTGCAAGATTCTGGAGTTTTAAAGTAATTATCTAACGTCGAGAGCGTAACGGCTTCTTGCATTACCATTACTCCCTGAGGTTACCTACCTGACCTAGCTAGTCCTTTTTTTTGAACCCTCCAGTTCTTTGAATCGCATGCTGCCAGTTTTGTGGACTACGTCCGAGCCCCTATCTTGTACCCCCCGTCGACGTGATCCATGCCGGTCGTCTTTGATGTTCTCTCACCATGGCCAGTGGTCTCAACTCTCGTCGGCTATTTAGGGGTTGGAGACCTTCTAAACCTCTCTCGTTCTAACTCGGACTGTAGAGCTATTCTACATGGTTTTCCGCCATCATACACCCATGAAGGGCTGCCCTCTCCGTCCTCTTCGCAGCCAAGCAACGATGAATCAAGCAGCTCTGTCCGGAAAGACCTCTATATAGGCGAACATCAAACGCCACAGTGGAAGGTCCTGAAAAAGATGGCGCGAATGTATTGCGCGGAACCCAATCACAAGAAGGGTATAGTTCCGAAGCCATGCCTGTACTGTTCGATGCCAGTGTGTGAGCCTTGCATCGTGAGGGTATGTCACTAGCTAAATCCTGATGACAGAATGTCTGCAATAGCTAATAAAATTGAAGGAATCCTTTGCCCAAAACACGTCATTGTACAGGACACGCACACGCCGGCTTTGTGCTGAATGTTGGGATACCGGAAATCCTCTTTCTCGAAGCCGGTTTACATATACCAGACATAGCAGGATACCTCACGAGCCCACCACAGGTGATGATGGCCTGGATTTCTGTAACTGCATGGCAAAGGATGGTTGGATATGCTCTAAATGTCGTGATATCCAGTGTGATGATTCGAACACATCTCATTTGAACTGCCTTGGAAAGGGTTGCTCCAACCTGCTTGGAGAGCAGAGTGATCGAAGACGGATCTGCCTCTGGTGTGATATGCCCCTTTTTGGAGGACAGAACATGGCCAACAGGTGGGGATCTTATGGACGGAGACGGACAGTTTCGGGCTCGCAGTCTTCCGGTCCACCTTCGCCTCGAGACGAGGACGTGATTCTTGAGACTGCAGACAGCGATGGAATTTCCACGAGTCCAGAAGATGTGGAGCAAAGAGATCTATATCTGAGAGCGATTAACAGTTTTGGAGTGGACTAAAATTGACGGGTTATCTAGTATCGACATCGACGCAACGCCTGCAGGCATCTGCGACCCAGACGGTTCTTCTGAAAGATTTCAGTCTTCGCTCAAATTATTTGTCTCTGTTACGGTTATTTTCGGGCGTACAGTATTCTAGAATTCGCGACGAAAGGCAGTGTGAAGGGTTTTGATTCAATCTTGTGAAAATATACCCCTTTTTTTGTCAGCGTTTAGTTCAATATCTTGGATGTACTTACCTTCTCTTGTTGGGACGATAGTTGAAACTTCGGGAAAATGAATATGATAATGAAACTGATAGATCTGAGGGCTCTGTCTCTTCTTCAATTTCTGATTTTGGAGGCGGTGCTGGCGACGACGACGCTGCAGTTGAAAGTTTTGCTCGACTGTCAAAATGTTTCTGAGCCTTTAGTGCTCAGAACTAGATCCGCGAATTAACTTGTGGACCGAATAAGCCAACAAGAATCACACTTCGTTCTCATCCGAATGAGCATTATTGAAACATCGGGCCCTCAAAGCATCATATCGTCGGTGAAGGACCGAAGACTGTCTTAAAAAGAAACATTTCGGCATCAGGAGACAAGCTCCGTGACGATCACTCGATCAATCTCTCAACCCAAAAATCGACCCAAGAACACAACATGGTTCCACAACTCCCACCAAACCAAACTCACAATGCATGATGCGCGACCCCAAATCGTATGTTCACGTTCTCGGGTCGGAAGGGGGGGTGAAAAACAAATTAAGTAGCGAATCATGGCACATGTAATTCTCATCATTCTCCCCACACTTCAGCTTCAGCCATCGAGGAAATGATCTATTTTATGGGCTGCCGAAGCCATTCGGCCAAATCGAGAGATCTTTGAAGGATGGGGGGCGGGGAGCGATCGATTTTACCCACATAGGAGATGCATGCATGGGGTCGCTTAAATATTTCGATGCCCCCGGGAAATGGACGCTTTTGAAGATGCTCTCTTATTCTTCTCCTGGTGGTTTCTGTGGGTTTCTTTTTGGGTGTTGTTGTAGTCATGTTACGAGGTTCCGGGGTGAATGCTACCGATAATGAGCAAGAGAGGAAGAGAGTCCCCAGAGCACTCACATCTTCTCGATGGAGAGTCTCCCATCTCAAACCGATGGCCGTAGTGGCCTTGATGTTTGCTGGCATCTGCTGTGCCAAAAATCCTCCACCTGTCTGGCAGCCATACGGTATCTCCCAGTCGAGTTCGGGGATATCTGAGGAAAGCGACTTCAATTGGTCCCAAGTGAGATACACCAAGCTTTTCGCTTCCCGCCGGTGACATTACCCCCCGCTAATCGTACTTTTTACTTTAGCTCGAGTCGAAAGAAGAGCTCGAGTTCACTGATTGCCATGGAGAGTTTGAATGCGCACTCCTCGATGTCCCATTAGACTGGAACTCTACGGAGTCGTCGCGGAAAATCTCGATTGCCCTTTCTCGACTTCCGGCCAGAGTATCTGTTACCGATCCTAGGTATGGCGGTGCGATTATAGTCAATCCAGGTATTTGGAAGCTTTCTTTCCTACCGTCGGCTCCTATTGGTATGCTCTTTTGCACTCGTGTCTAAACAATTATATAGGAGGTCCCGGGGCATCAGGTGTCAATTTCCTCTCAGAGTTCGGTGAATCCTTAAGATCGATCGTGGATAGTGCCGAAGATTCACCATCGGCCGATGCAAAATACTTTGACTTAGTGGCTTTTGATCCCCGTGGAATTGGTTACTCTCGCCCCGTTGTCAACTGTTTCCCAGATACAGCCTCGCGAAATGCGTGGGATATGCAGAGTGATGTTGTCATTCTCAAAGGATCGAACGACTCCTTTGCAGAGATATGGTCCAGGCAATATGCCATTAGCGAAGGATGTTCCACCATCACCGAAGATGAAAGCGATGGGGATGACTTGGTTCGGTTTGTTAACACCACTCCAGTTGCGGCCGATATGATTGAGATCATAGAGCGACTCGGACAGTGGAGAGAGAAGACTGCCAAATCTTGGCTTCAAAGCTCAAATGGCGAATCGCTCACAAGTGGAAAACCCACTGGAGATGATTACCATGTAGACTCCGTCCTCAGCCGGACGGCATGGGTTCAAGGTCAAGAAAAGATCCAGTTCTGGGGATTTTCGTATGGAACCGTCATTGGAGCCACATTCGCAGCAATGTACCCTGATCGTATCCATCGGTTCATTCTCGACGGAGTGGTCGATTCGGAGGAGTACTACAAGGCCGGCACAATGAAAAGTCTCGTGAATACGGACGAAATCTGGGACCGCTTCTTCCAGTATTGCTTTGAAGCTGGACCTTCTCGCTGCAAGTTCCACTTGAATAACTCCTCTCCTGAAGAGATCAGACAGCAGTTCAACGAGCTGTTGGAACGAGTGCGAAGTTTCCCGATTCCTGTCCCAGCAACTGATGGTTTAGGCCCTGAGATTATCAGATATCAAGATATTATCAACCGAATCTTCAGCTCACTCTATAAACCCATTGAGGATTTCCCCGTGCTCGACGAGCTCTTGACAGACCTCGTGGTGGGAACCGGCTCGAAGTTTGCAAGCTACAAAAGCGGTCTCAGAACCGTCTCATGCCCATCTGCCTCATGCCAGGACACAGATCTAGACTCAACGGAATGCGACCCTTTTCGACCATTTAACTTTGACGCGTCAAGGGTCACATTCTGCACCGACGCAGAAAGTATTCACGGAGAGTCTCCGGATGCTTTCAAGGAGAAGTGGTACCAACTGAGTGAGCAGAGTGAGCTCTTTAGTGACTTTTGGATCCTTATCCGAATGACTTGTGTTGGGTGGAATCTTAGGCCAAGTTGGAGATTCGGAGGTGAGCCAAATCCGTAGATTCGTCACCCCTAAGAGGAATTATCGCTGACGGTTGATTTCCGCAGGCCCCTTTACGGGAACAACATCTTATCCAATACTCTGGATTGGGAACTCAAGGGATCCAGTTACCCCTGTAAGCAAGTAAGTAGACAAAAACGAACTCACTCCTCGGAAATACGCTAACCCAATCTCCTCAGTGCACGGAAAATGGCGCAAGGATTCAAGGGCTCAGAAGTCCTAGAGATCAATACAGAAGGGGTAAGTCAAGCAGCTCGGTCACTCAACATTCGACCCCCAGAACTATTACTTACATCCCCACCTCTCTCTTTAGCACTGCTCATTCGCTGGTCCCTCCACCTGCGCCGCAAAGGCGATAAATCAATATTTCCAGAAAGGCGTCCTACCCGATCCAGGAACGATATGTCAACCAGACTTGACACCTTTCATCGACGGGGACCCGGACACTGATGAAGCTACTTTAGAAGTAGTAGTTCATGACAGCGGCCATGATGTTAATGAGTTGAAGTAGTAATTAAGTAGTCGTCGATGCGGTTGGAATAGGGTTCGGGAATGTTCCGCCCCGCCCCTTCCTGGGTTTTTTGTGGGGTTGGTTTCGGGATGATACCACTTGGAAATACCTAAATATAGACAGATATATATATAGAATAGAATTAAGGCTGGGGTCTTGTTGTTCTGGGATACTTCTCTAAGATGTGGTGTTTTGAATGTAGCGACGACGGAAACGATCTTGATATTGAGTGATGAGAAGTTGAGAACGGTAAAGCTCGGTGCCTCATAGCCTTTCCATTTTGTTCGATAAGATTTTCAAGTTTTAATAGAGGGATACAGCTCAAGTAAAGGTCGAGGAAAACGGGTAATTATCAAACACATTGGCCGCTAGGGAGGTAAGAAGAAAAGAAACCTCTTCGCTGAACTCTCCAAGATGCCGCTAAGTAAACATTTCTTCCCACAAATCCCATAAAACCCGCATGACAACCTATTCTGTCCTCCCGAGCCGATTAAAAACAATGAAGACAAGTAAGAAAAAGTACAAATATAACAATTACCCAAGCGCCTTCAGATCTAGAGGTACACTGCTTCCTCGCCCGGCCCGATATCTTCTGGATCCTCCTTTGAAGTCTCGAGGCTTGGGGAATAAGCTCTCGTCCTTGAACTTGAATCTCGAGTCCTCGATAGCGATGATCCCGTTCCTGCTTGCCTTTGATGTACTCCGAGTGGGTGATGGTGATGTTCCGCCGTTAGTCAGGGTGTATGCACTTGGGTCTAGCATAGAACGATTGGGTGGTTGGTACTGTTGTTGTTGATGATCGCCGTACGAGGATGGGCGTGAAGAGTTCGCAGAATGAGGTGCGGGGGGTGGGGGAGGAGCTGTAGGCGCGGATGGTGGTGAAGTTGGTGGAGGTGGAGGTGGAGCTGGTGGCGCTGATGAAGGTGGTGCCTGGGATTGTGAATTGCCAAAGGCATTCCGTGCAGCTTGTACAGCTATTGAAGCGGCCGGCGCTGCTGAAGCTGGGGGAGGTGGTGGAGGAGGTGGTGTTGATCGTGATGGGGGAGGCCGAGGAGCAGAAGCTGAAGGGGGTGGTGGAGGGGCGCTCGGCGGAGGGGGGCTCACAGTTGCCTGTGGGGTCTGGGAGGGAGGGCTTGGGGCCGTCGGTGGCTTCCTAAATGACGAAGGGGGTGGCGGTGGAGGTTTAGATGCCCCAGGTGGAGGAGGCGGGGCTCGTGGGGGTGGGACATCGGGAGCAGATTTCGTTGAAGCCACCGATACAGATGAAGACGGCCTTTGTGACGGCTTTGGAGGCGGCTTTCGGAGGTTCGCAACAAGTGGGTTCACGGGAGGTGCCGGAGGCGCCTCCGTGGAAGGAGGTCGGACGGGAGGTGGTCGAGAAGACGGAACTGCTGGAGCTTTCGGAGCACCTGAGCCCCCTGAGTCCGAAAGATAAGAAGAGTCCCGGTTTGCCCCCGTATCTATCCCACCACGTTTTTTTAACTTCGGCATCCCACCAGCGAACAATCCACCCAGTTGTGGAGCGGACGGAACCCCGGTATCACCTCCACCTGAGCCTCCACCCCCACTGCCAGCACTGTTACTTCGTAGCCTATTTCCATCTTTCGCGCTTGGAATAGGGGGAGCAAGTCCTCCGGGCGGTTTTGGCGCCATTCCCGGCACTGGTGGAGCACCCCCAATTGGCGGACCCCCGGAGCCTCCTGATTTCTTTTCGACAAGTGGAGCGGAGCGATCATTGGTGACGGTTTTCTTCAGGCGTGCGCCCTTGCTAATATCTGAGAGTAAAGCACCCTAATAAAACTGGTCAGTAACCAAAACCAAGGCTACAATTATTTACCGCTGAGAGCTTTGTATCGAGCTCTCGGTGAAAGCAGCCATATGAAAAGGGAGGATATTGCGAAGAACTGACCCTGTCCTTTGCTACAGCCTTCGGAGGCATTGAAGGAAGGCCTGGAGCTCCTCCTGGCGGTGGAGGAGGGGGAGGAGGCCCGCCGTCTCCAAACCCAGGCATGGGGGGTGGAGGTGGCGGCGGCGGCGGAGGAGGCGGCATGATTGCGGATGTGAAAGGAGAGGTGTTGACTTCTAGTGAGAAGTGTTTAAGGAGACTATGTCTGTTGTTTGATAGATGAGGTTCTCATGCTGAAAAAAAGGAAGGAATTCTTCGTGAGAGTGTCTTCTCAGCAGGGAGAGAGTGAGTTACTTGTCTGCCTTTTTTCGATACGAAGAGTGACGAAGTTGAAGAGAGAAACAATCTGTGGCGGTGCGATACTCTAGACTAATATGGAATAGCTTACTTTACGTTTACCTCTAGTACCATTGTTACAGCAGGCTGTATTATAATCTCACGTGAGCCTTTCCTCTTCAGAGACCAACCAACATACTGTACATTCTTCCTTCCTTCGTCCGTACGGGACTACAATAATTGGAGGCAGCAGAGTTGACTCTCCTTTAGAAGATCTTGGAATGTGCGGGAGAGCCTGACATATCTTGCCATTACTCGTTTGTTATCCAATACGCCGAGTCCTAGGGTGCGACAACGCCGCGTTTAATGCTGCCGGGAAACTACTATTCATATAAAGCTTCATTGGGAAGGCATTGTGAATTTCGATTCTCAAGTTCAAGTCGCGGTTGACCCTCCTCCATCTCCCTTTTAAGAATTGTTTTATCTCCCTTTAGGTGATCCAAGGGCTGGGTGGCTGTGCCCTGAGACGCACCGTACCATTCATCTGCCAATTCTCAAAGCGCAACTTGGAGCTTTAAATCCGGGCCATATCAACGACGCAAGTCTCGTTTTTTAATAACTTGAGTGTTATTGGTCTTGCATTTATCTTTAAAAAAGCGCCTCTCCCTGATGGTGTCGATATAACTATTTTTACACCCCTCACCTCATCAAAATCACGCCTACTGCCGTGAACCTTCCCACACCGTGGGGTTGGGTTAAGGGCTGAGAGCCATGGCTGATGATGCAGTTGTAAGCATCCGTATTGTTATGGAACTCCACCCTTACGCATTCCTACTAAGCACACTGTCATAGGGCACTTCATCCCATGCGCCATGCGCCGATACGCCCCAACCGGGAGTAGATGCAGCCCTTTACCCACCGCCAACGGGTTTGGATGCGTCTGGGTTCCCTTTTGGGTATGACACCTTCGGCAACAATGCCAACGCGAGCGATAGTGATTCAGGGACCGGGGTCGGTGATCGGTCGGACTGGATAGCCGCCGTCATCTTTTTCCTCATATTGCTCTTCATCGCTGTAATGGCGTTCGGGTCATTTGGCTCTATAGGAACCTCTATCTAGCCCATGGTCTTAGAGTTGCATCCCAAGGTGTCCTTGATTAGATTTGGTGGCTTGCGCCGACTAAGGGTTGGGTTTCTGCATATCAGGTGGTGGTCTCGGCTGTCGTAAGTTTGATGACTAGGGGCTTTGTTGGATGCAGACCTCAGGTGCGAAAAGTGCCCCTAAATCAAACCCCTAATACGGATATGAAATTGTACATATCAAAATTTTGGAAGCTGCATTAGGGGTGGGTGGATTGGATACTATTTGTATTGACGGTAGAATGTGGATGGGACCCGACAGGCCGTTTCACGTTGAACGTGGAACAGAATAATCCTTATAATTTATTATACATCTATTACCGCAATATTAGTCTGCTTGATTCGCATTGAAGTTGCGAAAGGTTCGGCACAGGGGAAGATATACTCGTGTCTTGGCACGGTCCAATTTATGCCAAGACCGGGAAGAACAACCTCTCGGGATATGATTTTCTGCATGTCCCACCAGCTTAATACAGCACCACCAACCACAAAAGATGAAGCGACTGGCATTGCAAGCCCAAGGGAGGGGGACCCTTCGAGGGCCGATATGTCAAATCTGCGAAGTCTCCACGCTCCCAAGACTTCAGCAGAGATCCTTTTCCCAGTCATCCTCCCCACGGACCCTGCGTCACGATCTCAGGCAGTTGCGCTCAAGGCGCGGGATAGACACACAATTGGCTCCATACAATGGAAGGTCGAGAGGTTTTGCGACGAAAAAGACGAAAGGTCCGCCATTGGGGGATTATGAGTCTACCCTAAGGGATCTCCAGCGGGAGTCCCGGTCAATAGAGACTTCCACGACCGTGCCATCCGAAGAATCAGTCGTTCGTCTTCTCAGAAGATGTCACCGTCTAGTCGAAGAGGCAATAATGGAAAAGCCGAAAGAAGAACCCCCGGCTAGTGAAAAGGAAGAGGGCAAGAGCAACGCAAAATCGTTACTTTTAAATCTTGAAGAAGGCTCCGCAGCTCCCGCCGACAAACCTGCAAAGCCGGCCGCAATCTCAAAAACACTGCAACAGGAAATAGCAGACACGATCTCTCCGCTAATCACCGGCCTCCTTCAAGACCCGAAAGTCTTCATCACCCCTCAGGTACTCGCACACTACACCAAAACCCAATGCCTCCTCAAACAAGCCGATTACTTCCCCGAAATCTTCACCCTGTACGCCAACAAACCCATCCCCCGAGAGAACTCGTCCCCAATTCAATACGATAAACAAAGCCCACGGAGCGTCAAGAACGCTGTCCCAGCAGAACTAGCGAACATGGCTCTCGATATAGCGATCGATCAGAGAAACCTACCCCTCGTCCTCGCGATAATCGATTCATCCTTCTGCGCGCCAGCATTCTACCGTTCCAAGATATTCAGAAAGGCTGCACTCCCGATGAGCGGCCTCACTGCTGCGCCTGCGGCTTCGTATATGGCTGCCACATATTTCGCGACCTCCCTACAGACGACAATGGACACGAGTACGGCTACGGGGATCGCGTTTGCGGGTATCCTGGCGTATATCACGTTCACTTCCACTGTGGGGGTGGTTGCTATTACAACTGCTAATGACCAGATGGAGAGGGTTGTTTGGGCGCCTGGGATGCCGCTGCGGCAGCGTTGGTTGAGGGAGGAAGAGCGGTTTGCGCTGGATAAGGTCGCTCAGGCGTGGGGATTTAAGGAGGCGTGGATGAGAGGGGAGGAGGAAGGGGAGGAGTGGGAGAGTTTGAGGGAGTTTATTGGGTTGAGGGGGATGATACTTGATAAGACGGAGTTGATGGAGGGGATGGAATAGATTTCTCCGGCATGACAGGTGCTTTCATAGAGTTAAAGAATTGTGCCATACGCTACGGTTTTGTAATTATATACGGGGATAACCCATGAGAAGATAATAGTTGCAATATTTAGAAACTTGCTGAGTTCATTTTGCCTACATACAGACACTAAAACTATCTCCAGCTAGCACCAAATCCATTTCTTGCAAAGCGAGATCTTGATAGACACAATAAAGTATCTAGTAGATTCTCTTGGGAGGGGACATAGACGCCTTGATGACCAAGGAGCCAACGTTCTGCCATCCCTTCTTCAACAAACTGACCAAGTAGTTGATGGCCAACATGATGTTGGAGATGAGCTCGTCCTCGGTCATTCCGACGTTGCCGACGGCGACACCCATGCACAGAACCTTCTTCAACTGGAACTTGATGGTGGACTTAACCTCGGTCATCTTGTTGTTGAGATCCTCAGCGTGGGAGACGGGAGTGGGGAATTTTCCGGCTAGAAAAAGAAGAAAAGTATATGTTAGTTGCCATAGCTCATTTGATAAATAGTAAGGGAGTAAGGCCGTACCCTTGGAGAGACCAGGACCCAAGAGACGGGGAATCTGCTTGATCAAGGTATCGGAGGCGAGGAAAGCATCGTATTTGCGAGCCAACTTCTTGATAAGCTTCTTGTTCTTGTTGAGCTTCTTCAAGTCATCGGTGGACATGGCATCGACACCGTGGTGCTTAGCACGATCGATATCGTGCTGGTCACCAAGAATACTAGTTCCCATCCATCCGTTAGTTACAGGGTCCTTATATCGTCCCACACATCGCCACATCTCATCGAAGAATGTCGGATAAAACGCACCAGATGCTCATTCCCGGGCGGGGAACGGAGTTGAGCTTGACGGTACCCGAGAAACGCTTGTCACGCTGGGGATCGTAGTTCTTCAAGCCGATCTGGAGCTCGACGGTCTCGAGGAAGTTCCTCTTCTTCTCATTTTGAGAGTAGTCGAGAAGTTGTTGGACATTTTGGCGCACGCCGGCTACGCGGAGTGTTAGCTATCTGTAGTTCTCTCGAACGACGGCTTCGTTCAAGCTGCGAGTATATAGAGAAAGTGCTTGGTAATAGACGTACCGACTGTGATTTTCGACATGATGAGGACAGTCTTCCAGAAGAGTGGTTCTTTTGGTGAGGACTATTGCGCTTGGTTATCTCTATCTTCAAAAAGAGAAAGTTCATGATGTGGTGGTTGAAATTCTTCGCTTGTGGGCGGCGAAATTGCGCTATGCCTGATTCGGCTTAGGTTTGCCCTAATCTAAAGATAGCCGGGATGAGCGGGATGCCGATGCAGAACCCCTTCCGCAGTTGATGATGAGTGTTTCTCTACGTATGTTCTTCTTGCTATATGAAATTTATTTCGCCAACTATACTAGTAAAGTTCATCTTAATCTATAACAATGCCCACCCCCAGCCTATGGGCCTATTTTCACCGTTCTTATCAGGGTATTCGTTAATATCATCCTCGATAGTAAACCCCCACTTCCCATACAACCGGCGGGCCAGGCGATTGTCAACCTCAAAGAAGATAGTTAAGTATGCCTTTGGAGCCATTAACTCCTTCGCGTCCTTCCGGCCTCCCTCAATAACCGCATCTATGAGCTTCCGGCCAAACCCACACCCTCTCTGGTCCGGTGATACGAACATGGAAACCGTGCAGTAGGAGAGTGGTTGATTGGAATGGTCTTTGGGCTCGGGCTCCGTGTTGGTGTTTGCCGTTGTTTGCATGAACGCCCAAAGCGCATCTATCGGATCACTTCGTTCCGGAGTTAAGGGTTTCGGGCCGATGAGGACGCAAAGTCCTACCCACTCGCGGCTCAGTTTGCTGAGGTTGCTGCCATCGTCGAAGATGTCTTTATCTTCCGCGGTATTGCGCACGGCAACGAAGGTCTTCGCGAACGGGTTCTTCACGCGCTGGACCCAAGTTTCATCGGGGAATTGACTCTCGTCCTCGTAGGTTGATGAAAAGGCTTCCGGTTCCTGTTGGAGGCAACGAAGACGAAGGGCTTTGTATCGCTCGACGATGAATCTCTCCTCCGAGGGTGTCGAAAACTCTCTTGGGAGTTGGACAACTTCTCCTGGGGAGCCAACTGACGGTGTTTCCATGGTGGGGCCGAATAAGAAGTAGATTTGTCTGTTCAATGACCAAAAATCTTGGTATCGTAGTTAAGTTGCTTTTCTCGGGGACCAAGAGAAGCAGCTACAAGGCTTAAATATTTCCTGATATCAAAGATTCAAGGTATGACTCCCTCGGATGTGTGACTGTACCCTCACCTCAAGTTTTCAGCGCATAAGGCCCCCCCAGAAAATACGAGTGTGGGCCCTACCAACAGAAACACGGAATGAAACCCTCTACAAATGATTGATTGGCCTCAAATCCACAGAAAGAGTCCGACGGAAGGGTCTGCTAGTTAAAGCGTTAACGTGTGAAGACGAGATGAGGGTCGATATCATTTACAGTGCTGAAGTACATGCATGTAAACACTTTTGCCCGATTATCACTTACTACCTGAACCCAAAGCCTCAGACAAATGTTAGCTATTACATATGACCTGAAGGCTCTTGAAATTTCTTTTTATGAACCCGAACTGGGATATCTCAGGCGAGCCAGGTCAGACACAGAATCTTAACAGGAGTCTGCCTCATTGATGCCTATAAATCCGAATAATTACTTTTATTGCCCATAGAAGGCAATTCCCCGAGGATCCCATGCTCATTTGCTCATTGACCCGCAAGTTTGCGGCGTACAGTATATGGGTGTTTGTTGTCACCTCCAGTTCAAGGTTGTTAGTCACTCCTTTCTGGCACCAAACCCAATCCCTCACGACGCATAAATTCATGAATCATGCTTTCCTCGCAGCGCCTATGCAAAAGCACAGAACACCTTGAATGGATGGTCCAAATATAGTATACCGGTTCCTCAACTCTAAACTCCTCCAAAATCAACCATGAAACTCTCGCTCCGGATCTCGAGCCTCGACTTCACAAATCCCAGCATGAAGTGGACCGAGCGACTGCTTTGCCGCCGGGTGGGGGTCATCGTGCAGTTCTCACACAACAACCATGGATTCGGTTCGTCAGTCTGTCTCTTCGACATGGAAATCGACATGGAAGAGATGTCAAAGCAAAATAAAAAAATGCCAATCACGGCGCAGCCTGTCTTGCCAACATGGACGAACATGAGGTGGGTAAAGCATGGGTTGATGTTTCGCAAAGAAAAGAAAAGAAAAGAAGCATGATGATTGTTTTTGATGTTCAGCGGGCTTGAAGATCGGGGGCCTGTCATTCGGTCAATCACCTCCACGACTCGTGTGCTGGGGGTTGCGTTGCCTGAGCTCTCTCGTGACGCCCGACGAGTTGCCGCAGTCGCGTGCCCTTGAGGTCGAGGCTCAGGGATATATAAGAGGTCGCAGACTGAGCAAATACTCATCGGCTCTTACCTTTATTTTTCATCTCTATTTTAAAGGTCAAGATGTCTTGAATTTCTGTCCGAATAGCTTTACGAGTTATTCCTTGTAATGCCACCGAATTTAATAATCTAGCACGATCGTTATTGTTTTCTTGCCCGTTCTTTTGAATCCGACTTGAAGATGGGCGACAAACAGCCCCCCAGCGTCAAACCCTCCGCAGAAGACCCTTTATTAAAGGAGATTAAAGACTACTATTCCAAGTCCACGAAGAGACCCGATCTGTTCTCAAAATTCCAGAACATCGACCTGGATAGGAATCTTCCCGCTGCGAAAGAATACTTTAGTAACCCTTCGACGAAGAATTTTGTTGTTGACTTTGGGGAGGAGCATGCATGGTGCGCGCCTAATTTGGAAGAGGAGGATTATGAAGCCTTGTTGAAGGCTGAGGTATGTTGAGTACCTTTGCACGAGGTCTAAAATGTCCGAAGAATGTTACTGATGAGATGATAATTTCAAGAGGCCATCGTGCTTCGGGACAAGATGGATGTAAGACATTCTGTGGTCAAAGCCTTCAAGGCTTCGTCTTAGCACTCCAGCTGACATTTTTCATAGTAATATATGGGGCCCAGAACTACAAATACCTAGTCTACGGGTGCGTTAAATTCCCCAATAATATCCTAAGTATACTACAGTGGCTAATAATGGTCACGTACAGGCAATCACTGAGCATTATGGCCTCTCTGCGCGGCTGCAGAAGATGATGATGACGAAACCGAAGAATCCGCCAACCCCGAAACCAGATCAAGGTTCATGGTCAGGTGCTGCAAATGAGGATGATTCCGACGACGAGGTTGAGGAACGCTCTACCCATGACATAGAAGAAGGCTTGTACCTGAAGCCCACGTCAACCTGGGATGATGCGAAAAAGAAAATCGGCCTTGGCGACCTCTCGTTTTCCGATATCGTCAACGACATATGGCATTTCTCATCGGTGGATTATGGCCAGAGATGTAAGTGACTCCATAAACTAGGAGTAAGTGCATAGAACCGTGTGTTGACCTTTTGTCCAGACCTTTGCATGGGATATAACTCTATTTACTCGGTTCCTGAGGTTCATTTCCATGATAACCCAAATCTCCCGGATAGCAAGCGGATCTGGTGCTGGATAATCCTGTGCGATGATGGTATGCCTTTTACTGTTGAAGTTTATGTACTCTGATTCTGATAGGAGCAGGAACCGTTATCTCCATTCAGGAAAACCCGTTCCCTCAACTTCTTACCACCTCCGGTCGTGAACCTAAGGAAACCCACAGTGCGGAAGAGAAAGCGAAGACGCTAAAAATAATCCGCCGTAATATCGGAATCGTCTTCATGGGGATTTCGAATGCCCCAGGGGCAAAAGAAAAGACTGCCGATTCCCTGATGTCGATGCGGGTGAGGGACTTTGTGGTCAAGAAGGGGAAAACCGCTAGCACCAACTCGAACGAATGTGCAAGCTTGCTGTTCTATGCTATTTTCGATGACTGGCTTACTATTTATAATGTTATTGCCAAGAGGGAGCAGCCATACGGTGCTGATCTTGAGGCCTTGGTGAGTTATATGTATCTACACTTCTGTAAAAGTCGCGAATAGACTAACGAAAGGGAAATAGCGAAAAAGCATGCTTCTGCAGGCCGAACTCCGTCTTATCGATAGGTTACATCAGCTAGGAAACCAGCTCGGTGTCTTGAAACGGATATACAAGACTTATGAACTCACAGTCAACCGTCTTCTCCTACACCAGCAACGGATGCGTGGAGGGAGCCGGGCAAATGGCAGTACCGCCGACCTTCAACTCTTGAGGGATGGAGGAGATTTGGATGACCTGACTCCTCTGATGGACGTTGCTGGTGACGCAACTGTTGGGATACAGTTGAGCGCTTCTGCGATTGTCCGCTTCGAACGACTGGCGGATCGGATTCGATTATATGCTCTGGGAGAGATTGAAGAATGCCTCACCCAAAAAGAATCACTAACCTTTCTGGTATACTTGTCTTCTCCTTAACTCTTTCCCCTGAAAGCACCCAGTGACTAACAGCAGCGTAGAACTTCAACTTGATCGCCCTCAAAGACTCCCAAGCTGTGGAAAAGCTAACCCGGATCACGATCCTACTGGCCAAGGCAACCATATTGTTTTTACCCGTGAGCTTGATGACCGCATACTTCTCTACCGAGATCCCGGAACTGCAGAATGCATATACGGCCAAGACGTACTGGGTCTGCTTCGCGGTTATTCTGGTACTGTCGGTTGTCGTGCTCTGGATCTTTGGCCGTGCGAGCGGAACGGTTGAGGGTAAGACTATCTACCAGTCGCTTTCGAAGACGTTCTTCGATGCGTCGAGAGGAGCTATCGGGAAAGGCAAGAAGAAGGCACGACGGAGGAAGAGCCGCACGCAATGAAATAAGCGACTCCAGATCTGAGATTTCGTTCGCATATATTGACATCTACAAACCTGAATACCCTATTTACTGTCTAGATTTTGAAATATACAACAATATTCCTGTTGAAGCTATGGTAGTCTAGACTCCGAATTATTTCCCCACCGATTGGATGGGATATGATGGCTCATGCATAGAGTCTGGGGGAAGAATGTGGAGATTGTAGTTTAAAAAAAGGCCAGTCCATCGTTGAGCTGCAGCGTCTATGTAGGTAGCTCGCTGCCTGAGGAGCTTATTTCCATAGGCAATCACGTTTCTCTAGCTTGATATGAGGTTTCCTACACTTGCCCGAAGGAACGAATGTCTGGTACGCTTGAAGCTTCGAACTTCAAGCTAGCTCCACACATGAAAAGGAGAGAACAAAGACGGGCAACAACGTGTCCTCTTTTGGCCGGTACAAGGCAACCATAAAAGTAGATACCATATAAAAAAGCCGTAAAAATCAGAGAAGCAATGTACTTATTGATCAATTTTCAAGGTATCAGTTAAGATCCACCGCAACCAGATATCTATCTCTAATTATCTCTCACCTTTGTGCTCTTTTTTTGGTGGAGTTATCCTTCATCTCTTCACTTGTATGTTTCTCTCTCAGCAAAAAGTGGACAGATCATTCCTTTCTCACCAAAAATTTAGTTAGTGATCCAAGCTACGCCTGCTCACCGAAATTTCCTTCCCTTACTTAGAGAGCCTCGAAAATTCACACGAACAACTTCAACAGCAACACTCAAAGGAAGTTCCGAACGAAAAGGATAGAAGAAAGGAAGAGATAACTCTTCATTGCGCCGACAAGAATAATATCTTGAACCTGTAAGTTGATATCTCTTCTTCTCCCCTCTTGCCTGTCTGTCGCTGGTTCACTCTGTCTTCGCCTTCGACTCCAGTCTCATTTCCAATCCCACCCGTTCGATAAGCCCGCCTGAACCAACCAACCTTCTTTTCCCTTCCCCCCTTCTTCCTTCCAAAACGTTGCCTACTTTCTTATCTTCAACTCTTCCACTCTGCGAAAGTTTTTCACTTCACTTTCGAAGACTCTCTACCAGACCCGGACAACCAGCATTCCATCTATCTCCTAAGAGATTCTTCGATCGCAGGAAAACTAATCCTTTAATCTCTATCTTCAGGCTCCTTTTTTCTCTCCCTCTCTCACCTTTCCACGCCACACCGCCAAGATGGGTTTGACCTTCTCGAAACTGTTTGATAAGTTATGGGGAAAGAAGGAGATGAGAATTCTCATGGTCGGTTTGGATGCTGCCGGAAAGACTACTATCTTGTACAAGCTCAAGCTCGGTGAAATTGTTACGACCATCCCGACAATCGGTTAGTCCTGTCCTTTTGTGAAATCCCCCCCATTTAGGCGGGGTATCGCGTGTGTCGCTTGTCGGAGAGAGAAAGAGAGAGAGAAAGACTGACAAGGGTTTCTTGCATGACTTCAGGTTTCAACGTCGAGACTGTCGAGTATAAGAACATTCAATTCACCGTGTGGGATGTTGGAGGACAGGACAAGATCCGACCATTGTGGAGGCATTATTTCCAGAACACCCAGGGTATCATCTTCGTGGTTGATAGCAACGATCGTGACCGTGTCGTTGAGGCCCGGGAGGAGCTCCAGCGAATGTTGAATGAGGATGAGCTTCGTGATGCTCTACTATTGGTCTTTGCCAACAAACAGGATTTGCCCGTATGTGTTACCCGATACCCTTTTCTCCGAAACTTTAGACCTAACATACTGCGATAGAATGCGATGAGCCCCGCCGAAATCACCCAGCAACTCGGTCTCCAGAGCTTGACGCGACGTGGATGGGTAAGCCATACAACTTCTTACTTTACATTGATACGTGCTAACACCGGGATTAGTTCATCCAATCTACTTGCGCCACCACTGGTGACGGTCTTTACGAAGGTCTCGAATGGCTCGCCGGCGCCCTCAAGAAGGCAGGACATGACTAAAGAATTTCAAGATGAGATGACAAGGGATATTATATCTTTGGGACTGCGTTGTTGTGTCGGTGCAAGAAATATGGGGCTTGTGGTACATGTTTGTTTTAAAAAAGGCTCATTTTTTTTATTTCCGTCCTGGCGTCCATTCCATTCCTCCTTTTAAACAACCTTTCTTGCTTTTCTCACTCATCCTTACTCCTACTTCTCTCCCGCCCCCGTCTCTCTCGCTCTGTGTGTGCCATCCATCCATCTATCCTATCCATCGATAACTCAACCTTCCTCCGTTTCCCTCGTGACTTGTCAAACCGGAGCAGCTAGCATGGTGGTTGCATTTTTATCTTTCTTTATTTCTCACCCTCTTGTTACGTCTCCCATGCTTTTACTAGTATTATCTTCCCCCCTCTCCTCGAGTTCCGCGGGTTCACTTCCATGTTTATCTCTGGGATAGACAGACCAGGCTCACAGCTCAGAGCAGAGAAATAAGAAAGCTTATGATTTACATGTTGTACTGTGGTCCTGGGCTGGTTTTTCTTTTGGGAAGAAATTTTCTGGGTTTCTTTCTATTTTCTTATGTCACTCGTTGGGGCAGAGAGGTTTATGTTTATATCTGCCTTAGGATATAGACATATTTCGTGATGGAACCCGTTTGAGACGCACTGCAGCAAGAAGTGCCGTCGATGACGGATTTTATGTGTTGCGATGAAGATGAAATGGCGATGGAGAGGCGACTCCATGTTCTTTTCTATATTACCTTCATTTCCTCTGCAAGTCTCTTTAGATGTTCAGACTCCGTTGGAAACCCCCACCCCTCCACTCCCGCTCCGTGGGCACGTGCGCTTTGAAGTGAGCTTATTCCGACGACGGAATCACTTTGTTTGAAGGACGTCGAAATCAGAGATAATGTTTATCTAAACAAAGCTCGGCTCGGTTATGCAAGGCTTTCTACTATGTGGACGGTATTATCAAGCACGGTACGTATAAGAGAGAGAGAGAGAGAGAGAGAGAGACAGATCCGACGAAGCAAACACATCACTCACTCCTCGACCTTCCCCCGAAGTACGCCTCCCCCCTCCCCCTCCCCCTCCCTCTTAAGCTCACTCCCCCCAGCCCACCAAGCCGCCGCCCTAATAATCTCAACCACCCACCCAACCTCCACCTCATCCCTTGGCGCATAAACCAGCACAAACCCACTCGGCACACCCCTCATCCACCTCCCCCACCACCAATCCTCCCTCGCAAGCGGATGCCTCTCCCCCCACCCCCTCTCAATCACATACCTCACATCCTCCGGGTGAAGCGTGAGATGCATACTCCCGTCGCTGGGGTGCGCGTGGCATATTTCCCCGTTGGAGGTTACGCGGTGGTGGTGCTGGGGTTGGGGTTGGGGCGTGCTGCTGGTGAAGAGGGCTGTGCTGTGTTTTTCGAAGCAGGAGGTTCCGAGGTGTAGGTTTGGATGGGTTGTTGAGAGGGTGGTTATTTTGTTGGTTAGGGATTGGAATGTTTGCGTGCTGGCTTTTTGGGTGAGTTGGCGTTGGGGGGCGATGCCGGTGACTTTTGGGCGGGGGCCGGGACGGGTGGGGAGGTGCGCTGGGGATGTGGAGAGGATGCCGTGTTGGGGGGTGAGGGATTGGGGGATAGATGGTGGGGAGAGGGGGTTTCGGAGGGCGAAGAGTTGGAGGATGGAGACGCGGAGGTAGCCTGTTGGTGTGGAGGGGATGCCGCCTGGGCCGAGGGCGAGGAAGTCCTGGTAGCCGCGGCGGATTTTGGGGATTAGGTAGGCTAGGGGGAGGAGGGTGAGGGTTGAGAGGAGGACGGTAGGTTTAAGCGGGGAGGAGAGCGTGGCGAGGGTTAGGGGCTCAATGCTGCTTAGGTTTTCTGGGAGGAATTGGGCCTGATAGAGTGAGTAGGTGGAACTTAGGATAAGGGGGTGGTGTATGTGGCCCAAGGCATACCATTTTCTCCATGGTTACTGATATGTTGGTTATTACCCCGGATACCGCTATAGGGTTGGGTAAGGTTCAGTCGAATTCCGCTTCTCTAATCCTAACTACCCTTCCATAGGGCTGAATATTGATATCAAGTACAAGGGCAACCACCTCCCCAGAAACAGGACTCCTACGACATCTAAATACTAGAAACCAGAACTACAAACGGTCTTCCAGACCGAACCAAGCGGACGGAAAATGTACGTAAAACACATACATAGGCAAGGACAAACATGAGAATCAATCAATCAATTGGCCAAACAAATTCGCGCCTTCGAATTGTGCGAAAGTCGCAGCAGTGGAAAACAAGTTTGTATACGGTAGAATCTGACATTGGAGGGAGAGGCGGGGTGCTGACCGGTACGCGTATAGCGTATAGCGATAGGTAGTGAGTTCGCATTGCCTCGCCGATCCGGTATAGTTCCTTTCTACATGTTTCTCGTAATTGGGAACGAGGAACGGGGACTACATTGGCTGGGTTCTGGGGAAACGCATGTCGGGGTCAGTTTACCTTGATCGGCCAGGGAGTAAATATTCCGGTTTAACGGTAGCGGTTCATGCTAAGGCTAGCCTTATCTTCGAGACCTCGTTGGAGATTCTTGATTTGGTGCGGCGGGGTGGGAATATCTGTCTGTGCAGGTGAGCCTGTTGCGGTGATGATGACGATGCTGAGGTGAGAATCGGTGGTTTGGCTGCACAGGTACCTGCATCTATCCAATCGGTTAATAGTGATATTTTCCGATACATCACAGTTCTATGGTAGAAATTAGCCGACAACAGTTTAGATGTTGAGTTTGGCCTTGCAAGACATATATCTAACTTGCTTGTTGCCCTTCATTGATAGGGGGATGTGTTCCCTCTCATGAGCACAGATCGGCAAAGTGCGCTAGTACAGATATGGAAAGGGGTAGCGTGACAGGCTTTCTCCCACGCCCAGGCGATGACGAGCGATATCAACGTCTTATCAACATAATACGAGGTCTCGACCAGATATGAAAAGTCAGAAGGATATGCACACCTATATTATATCCTTCTTAACTTTTGGAGTTAGGTAGCCGCATTCCAGCGGCTAACGGCTAACCCGCCGAGATGCTGACGCAGGAACGAGTCAATCTTTCTCTTCAACCCCTTTCCCAAATGCCTTCCTTCACCCCATCTTAATTTCCGGATCCTAACCGGTTGGTCTTGGCTCTCCTGAGGTTCATTCCGGGACAAGGATCACCCAGCATTCCAATCGGGAAAGAGGGACTGGGAATAATTTTGCGAACTGCTTCGAGTTCCGGTTTAACCGTTCTATTGGATGGCGAAGAATGGTTCCTGGAATGCTGGAATTTTGAGGGATAGATGTTCTGATAAGGGGAACGGAGGCATTCAATGTCTTCACTTTTAAGAGGAATGAATGGGCTCGCACGGTGCAAGGGCCGCTTGTGCACCATGTGTCTTGTACCCAACTGTTGAGGATGGGGTAGGAGAAGCGGTCCATAGAGATATCACATCACTCGAGGCTCCTGTTGGATTTTTAAGGGGTGCTGTTGCTGGTGGGGTTTCCTTTCTCTCACGCTATCGCAAAGAAAACGGCCCCATCCAAGATACGAACCGATTTCTGGATTATATCTCACCCGAGACGGTAGCCCACATTGAAACTGGAGTTCAGCGTGTCGAATATATCGAACTCGCCCACCACGAGGTCTGTTTCATGCCAACATCTTGATGCTCATCGGCTCTCACGGCGTTGTTAAAATTAGTTTTCTCATGACATAATCAGTCCAGTTGCCATGGCAGATTCGTCACGGATGTTGATCTAAGGCCTGTGATTGGGTCTCAGCGGTCTAGACCCACTCAGACTAGCCCCAAGAAGGAATAGTGTGTATGTTCTGCCATCATGGGTGTCGAAGCGTCAGTTTTCTTCCTTGTCGTGCTTGTCGTGCTTGTTCTTGGTCGTTTTGCTCCTCCTGATCAACTTCATATTCTCAACATCTTCTCATATCCCTCAGCCTTAGATCTTCTCTCTTTTCTTAGTCTCAACGGCTGCATTGAAGGAGTTATTATTATTCTTATTTTGATCAGTCTGCATTAATTGGTGCTACGAGGCGTTCGATCCTTCACGTCGAAATATTGATATCATCTCTGTCGCGAAAATAATCGTTACCGAATGCCCTCGCCCCAACCCGCGAACTGAGCCGCCACCGACGAGTATCGCTGCGACAGACACTCAGGGGTCTCACCGTGCCTATATGACATCGGTTGACGGTTGAAAATGCCAAAGGCGGCCAGATCGTCTGCCTACGATGTGCTCCCGACAACTCGCAGATTTGAACCAGATCTAGAAAAGGAGCCATTTCGACGACAGGACTCGTTAGACACGGATATCGAAGACGATTCACAGCCATCCTCCGACTCATCCTTCCGGACCTCCACTTCACAACAACCCATGTTAGAAAGCCACTCGCCGCGGCGCGAGAAATCCACATACTTCTACAGAGTGCCGAATAGGGTCACACGGCGGTTATGTCTAGGGCTACTGCTGTTCCTAGTACTTTTCATAATTACATTGATCAGATTAGGTCATGCGTCAGCGGAGCAGTTAGAACTCCAGATCGAGAAACATTTACCTTCGAAGAAACCGCCGCAATGGGAAAGTTTCCCCTTCCTGAAGAGATACCATGGTGGGATTCGGACTCTGATGGAAAGGAATGAGAGTACCCCTGAATACCCAGGCGATGGGGTGGATGATTTGATCCTAGGTGATGGGGAGTCAAGAGATGAGGATAAATTACGTTTTACGAGCCACGCTTTCAACCCATACCCAAACTACTCGAACGATGCGTATATCAAAAAATTCGGGAAAAAGAAGGACTGCTTCCTTGACGAGGAGGAAACTGTCAGTATCCCAGCTGTTCATATCTACGATGCGATTCCCAGAGGCTTTCCTGAGGCTGTGATGGGATCGAACGAAATGCTTGAAATTAAGGATGATGTTTGTTTTGATCGATTTGGGCGTCTTGGTCCGTATGGATATGGATATAGCCTGAACCGCGGAGGGATTGGCTCTGGCTTGGAAGGGCATAGGGAGGGCGCAGACAATGTGTGGGGAAAGGCTGGACCTGTCGACTTTCGCGATGTTGATTGGGCTCAAGCGCAGCAACGATGCATGACGGCCAACAGTCATCGGTTCCGCAAACCGCAGACGCAAAACTCCGATAAGTTTCTTGGTATGGAATCTGGTGCGATTGAGAAGCAGGAAAGCGACGAGGAGAAGAAGAAGGGCCAGAAGGATCAATCAAACGAAGAAGATTCTCGCCTGGGCCCCGACTCGAAACGCTCTGCATCAAAGGATGTCGAGGAGCCGAAACGACTCCCACGAACAGCGTTGATTATTCGAACTTGGCACGATTTCCGTTACACGCAGGAAGATATCTTGTATCTACGGGCCCTGATCTCTGAACTTTCGCTGAACTCTGGTGGGGAATACACCATCCACTTCCTCGTCCATGTCAAGGATACCAACCTCCCGATCTGGTCCGATACTGAGACCTACGACAAAATCCTTCGAGAAGCACTTCCAAAAGAATTCCGAGGGATGGGAACTCTGTGGTCCGAAACTCAAATGAGCTTGATGTACCCGAACCTTGAAGAAACATGGACTCGTGGTCTACCAATTCACGGAGTCTACAGGAGCACATTCATGCCAATTCAATACTTCGCCCACCAACATCCTGAATACGACTATTACTGGAATTGGGAAATGGATGTTCGGTATACCGGCCATTTCTACCATCTCTTCGACAAAGTGGGTAGCTGGGCCAAGAAGCAGCCTAGGAAGGGCCTTTGGGAACGAAATGCGAGGTTCTACGTCCCTGAAGTACATGGTTCATGGGATGATTTCCGTCAAATGGTTCGTGTGCAGACGGAGCTCGGAACTAATAGCCCAAATAATATGTGGAGCCCGATTGTGAAGGGTGAGACGAAATCGAAGTCTAGTTCCGGTCGAGAAGGCGACAAACCAGTCTGGGGACCTGAGAGGCCTGATGAAGATGATATTTACGAGGTTGATGGGGAAGGAATCCCACCCCACTCCTACGAGAAAGACAAGTACGAATGGGGCGTCGACGAGGACGCAGACCTCATCGTCTTCAACCCCCTCTACGATCCTGAAGGAACCACCTGGCTCCTACGAGATGACGTTACAGGCTACAACAAAGAAGACGGTCTCCCCCCTCGCCGAACAGCCATCATAACCGCCTCCCGCCTTTCCCGAAAACTCCTAATGACCATGCACCGCGAAACAAGCCTAAAGCACCACTCCATGTTCTCCGAAATGTGGCCCGCATCCACCGCTCTCCACCACGGCTTCAAAGCCGTCTACGCCCCTCACTCCGTCTACATCGATCGTCGCTGGCCGACAGACTACCTCGAATCCGTCTTCAACGCAGGCCGTAACGGCGCGAGTGGTGGCGCGCGAACAGCCGTCTTCGGTGATCGCGAACATAACTTTAGAGGCACGACGTGGTTCTATTCCGCGGGCTTCTCGCCGAATCTCTGGCGTCGTTGGCTCGGGTATAGGGTTGACGGCGATGGTGGTGAGGAGGAGGAGAAGGCGGGTGAGGGCCGGATGTGTTTGCCGCCGATGATGCTTCATCCTGTGAAGGATGTTGAGATGATTGTTGATGGGGGAGGGAAGGAGGATGATGAGTGAAGAGCATCATCTTTACCTGCCCCCCTATTTCTCCTAACTGCTCAACTTCCTTCTCAGCGTTCTCCCGTTTTCGTGTCGTCGACTTTACCGTTTCCTCTCCTTCCCGTCGCCGCCACCACCGACCGGTCTCTGCATTAACGAGCTAATGCACCGCACGTATGTCTAATCCAAAACAAATGCATAATAATGATAGATGATGGTTCGTTCCCAGAGCGTGTAAATAAATACCTATATCTCCTTTCTTCTTCCTGTTTCTTTTTTCTTGTTTCCTTATCTGGTAGTCCTGTCTATAGTCCCTCCTTACCGTGGGAGTTCAGGGCCAGGTTCCTCCTTTTCTTTTTCTTTCTCTTTCTTTTCTGTCTGGTTGGGTGATTGGACGGATGGATTGGGCGGGGTGTGATGGGAGGTTGGATTTTGGGAGTGGTTTGTTTATTCTTAATTTTTTTTCAGTGTTTATTTTGTTTTGTTATTGCTGTATTATAGTTATAGGCTATATAACTAATTATTTTTTGATATGTGATATATTTGATGGCTCTGGATGGTTTGTGTGGGAGAGAGGTCCGAGGTTTCGGGGTCTATATAGTTGTAGGGGAGGGTGGATGTTTCGCGGTAAGGGGAGAGACTCAGGGGAAGCTGGTACTCGAAGGGAGAGGGCACGTAACTTGACACTCAACAAGTGATTATCTTGGTCTTGTCAAAGATCACCTTCGACGTCCTCAAACGAATTGAGCTTTTCTACAGTAATGAATGGCCATTTCTCACTTCGTTTCTCAATCAATGAGCTACAAAAATCCCAGTGATGGGGTCGGTAAGGAGACATATGTCTACCGAGATTGATCTCAGACAATCCAATACCTCACCTCATTCAATCGGAAACAACAAACCTATTAAAACAACCCAGGAATGTCGATGGCCCTTCATCTTATCAGAAATCAGAGAGCACGGAGCTTTAGGACATAGGGCAGGGGAGAGACCCAGAAGACCCTCCTTAGTATAATTACTCCCGTTAATTGGAAACAGAAACAAAAGTCCCGAACCTCTGTGATAATATTTTTTTCGGGACTTGGTGTTCTGGGCAGTGGGCAGGGAGGGGAGTAGGGGCCGGACGGCGGAGATGGATGCCTGCTTGCTTGCCTGCTGTGGGGGGTTTTTTTTAATTAATTGTTGTGCCACATACCGGGATAGGGGAGTTATGTGTTTTTTTTGGTGTTGGTGAGATTTTTCGGTTGTTCAGGATCGGGAATCTAATTTCGGGATTTCTTCTATGAGTGGGAAGAGGGAGGAGGGATTGGAGTGATTTAATCGAGATTTTGTTCCTGGGTCCTGTGCCAAATTGGGGTGGGAGTTTGTCGACGCTCCCTCCTTCAGGACTCCCTCTTACTCCAGATGACGATGGGAGCTGAGAAAACGGGAAGCTCCCATCCGATGAACACTTACGTGTTTTCCCTTCCGGGCTCAGCCTCTATTGATCGGGATGTCAAGTTTCCGAGATCTTTAACGTTTCGCGATCCCTTCTCCCGAGACAATCTATGATCGGAACAAACTTAATATCAAGAAGTTTCTTTTGATCTCTGGCACAGAGAAATTTGGCGGCCCAGTTAGAGTCTTACACAGGGCAGGAATGCTGGCTGCAGGGGTAGGTAGGATGGGATATGGGACTAGGATGGGGTTTATCTCTGTAACAGCTGGGAGGGCTGGGCAACAGCTATATTTAATTCCTGTTCCTGACCGATAGGAATGAAGGATGAGGTTGGGAATAAGAATATGAAACCCGCCAAGGGGCCTGAAAATAGGGCTGGTGGCTTGGTGGCTGCCAACGAACTCCACAGTCTCTCCGGACTAGATCTATGGTACACGGAGTAGATAAGCTGTGCCGCCGGTTTTCCAGTGGCCTTGATGCGGTGCGGCGAAAGGAAGGGTTATTTTTATCGAAAACAACGGAGGTGGCGGTACAAATGTTCGGATGAAACTGCACGGGTGGTTAGAGATGTTAAAGTTATGCGGGCGTCTCATCGATCTGACTGGAAAAGGAAGTTCGGACGAAAATAGAAAGAAGAAAAGGCGGCGCTTAGCGGAAGAGTTGGTCTGTATTATGTAATGGAAAGAGGGAAACAAAGTCCAGGGATTGGCTGTTATTTATATGCAGGCACAGTAAGATTAGCCAATAAAAGGCGACATATCCTTGTAATCATCTCGTTTTAGCGTCATTTAGTCATCATTTCCATTCTTTGTGTTGGTCTCTGATTGGATACTATAAGACTTGGCTCTAATAGCGCCAAGCGTGATCGCCGTTAATAAGCACTCCCGTTTCGTTGTTCACGTTTCTTTTCTTTTTTGTACGATGTTCAGCGGCAACGACAGCAATGCGCAGCGTGGGTTGGATGAGATTCATGCGATGTTGGGAAGTGGCATTCGATGCGCCTTTGAAGTCTGTGTTTCGATGAGATCCAGGCCGTGGAGATATTGCCCTCATGGAGTCCATGCCTTGGCCAGCACACCTTCGCTGCACAAATGAGGAAAGGGATAGGGGGGCATGTCAATTCGCAAAGTTACCACCACCATGACGCCTTCTCTAATCTCCCCATTTCCCCAGAGGAGTTAATATATGGACGGGCGTGACACTCCTATCGGGAATAGCGGGTGCAGACATATGGTCACTTGGTGCTGGTCCGTGGGTTGGGGAGTGGATTGCAATTATTGCTCTTTTCCGGGGAGTGCTGTTTGTTGTGCCCAAGAACCCGCACCCTGCATTATTTGCAGTATTAATTCTGTGTCAAACTGTGACAAAACCAGGGATTGAATGGACCGGCTGTGCATCATCGAAAGAATCTACCTGTGAATGTCCCCTGCGACGTTTCTGTGACCTTCCGAGTGCGTGGCCTCAAGCCTTGCAGTGAAGGTGTCGGGTACCCAGTGACAGGTAGGGCCAAGATCGTGGATCCCCTTACTCTTGCTGTCTGCACTTCTTATTTAGTCTCCCGTCGATCCTTCCGTCGCGGACTCTTCCTGCTTTCCTTTTTTTTCAGTTCCCTCACTTCATCTTGAACATTCACTTTTCCCTTGCGTTGACTATTTCTCTCTCTTTCTCTCTTCTTCGTTCGTTGTTCAAACTCTTCCCTCAGTAATAATTTTCTGGTTCTACCTCCTTGATTCATTATCATAACTAATATATCTAAGTGTATGTTCTCTGCGCAGTCTGTTGTTGCTGCTTCTTTCGCAAATACTGACATCTCTCACTTAGAACTTGAAGGAACTTTCCAAGAATCACCTCAAAAATGCGCACCTTCATCGTTGTGAGCTCGCTTCTCAGCGCTACTCTCACCTCCGCTGCAGCCACTGGCAAGCTTGGCGACGCTTCCGTGGCGAGGGAGAATCCAATCGGCCCTATCTACAAGGCCACCCTCCTCGACAAGGATGATACCGAAGTTCGCGGATCTATCTTGGCTACCACCACCAACAAGGGCCGTGGTGTAGTCTTCGATGCCGAGTTCTGGGGATTCCCCAGCGAGGCTGAGAACGGACCTTTCAGTGAGTGCCCATATGCGATTCCTCTTTACTATGTCGATATCTCTTTCTAACATTACCTAGGCTACCACATCCACGTTGACCCTGTCCCCGAGAGCGGCAACTGCACCGAGACTCTAGCCCATCTCGACCCCTTCATCCGCGGCGAGGACCCTCCTTGCGATCCTGCTGCGCCAAGGACCTGCCAGGTTGGCGATCTCAGTGGCAAGCACGGAAAGATCACCGGTGTCGACGGTGGTAAGAGGTTCGAGACCGTCTACACTGACCTATTCACCTCCACCAAGGAGGGCGTCGGCGCCTTCTTCGGAAACCGCTCCATTGTCATTCACGACAAGGAGAAGAACCGTCTCAACTGCGGTAACTTTGTTCAAATCGACCCCCCTCGCGATGGCCCCATCTCCGAGGAGCCTCAGCCCAGCTACACCGCTCCTGACTCTGAGCCCACTGAGGGCACTCCCACCAGCGGCTACCCTACCGCGAGCGAGACCCCTAGCGAAACCCCTAGCGAAACTCCTGCTTACCCATCTGGAGCTCCACCATCTGTTGCCCCACCAGCACCAACCTTCACTGGCCAGGCCTCTGCCACCACCTTCTCTGCCGGAGCCATCATGGCAGCCGTCGTCGCTCTAGTCTGGTAGATTCTTGAATTATTGTTCACGAATATGACGGAAGGCGACATGACATCTGTTTCCACGGGGATTAGGGTTGTAGCTAATGGGAATGAAATACGGATGGCCGGAGTTTAAAAGAAAGAAAGATTGTGGATGCGTTCTGAAGCTCACAGCTCGGTGTATCACTTTACATAATGGCAGTTGACTCTTTTCAGGCCTTTACCTTATTTTTTACTAGTTCCGCTCACTTTTCCGCTTTCCTATAGCTCGTATCGAGGGTGGAGGTGGAAACGGGCAAGAAGGGTCACTTTATGATATCCCCCATTAGTTTTGCTGTTTTACGCTTTAGGGCTTTAATGAAATTAGTTATGCAGTATCTTTTATCAAGCTTCCTTCTCTTCTCTCTTAACTCTATTGTGCTTCCAGAAACTAGTCAAACTAGTTTCCCTCTCTACCTGCTCCTTTCCTTTAAACTCTTCTCAATCATACTCTTCACCTTCGCTTCGAGTACCTTATCGGTAGTGATATCGTCCCTCCCAGTCCACAGCCGAGCTTGCTCGAGACCCTGCCACACCATCGCCTCCGTACCCAGTATCACAGTCCACCCCGCGCGATCACCCGTTTCGGCGATAGACGTCCAGGGGTGTGGATGGTAGCACATTTCTAGGAGGAGGCGCGGTTTGTCTGCCGTTTGGTTCTGGGGCGGTTGTGATAGGAAGGTGTCGAGGACTTCGCGGGCAAGGATCTCTGGAGGTGTTATGGGTGGGTAGTTGGGGATTCCGGATATGATTATTGAGGGTTGCGTGGGGAGGGAGGGGATTAGGGAGGGGGAGGTTATGTGGTGGAGGGTTGTGGGGGTGGTGGTGGTGGAAGAGGTGGTGCGTGCTTCGTACTCTGCGATCATGGCCTGGACTTCGGAGTCGTCGCGGTTTACGATGTAGATCGTTGAGAAGTTGAGGTATTTTGTCAAGGCGTAGATTGCGGCGCGGGCGGTGCCGCCGCCGCCGACTATTAGGGCCGTAGTGGAGGGGGAATGTGATGAAGGGGAGCCTGAGGTCATAGTTGTAGTAGCTAGGGTCGGTGAGTGGCGGAGTAAAGCTTCCCGTATCCCGATGCAGTCTGTGTTCGTGCCAACTAGGAGGTGGCGGCCGCTTTCAGATGGGTCTGAGCGGAGGAATATAGTGTTGCAGGCTCCCACGCCCCTTGCTTCGTCGGTTAGGTCGTCGAGGTACGGGATGATAGAGACTTTATGGGGCATTGTTACGGATGAGCCGGTGAATTTGGGAGAGGTGCGGGCGCAGGAGAGGAAGGTTGGGATTGGGGGGGAGAGGGTGTATGGTTGCTGCTGCTGTTGTTGTTGCGCGCCGGTCGGGTTGGATGAGGCCGGTGATGATGTTGTTGAGAGGGGGATCTGTGCCCAGTTGAGGTTTAGGTGGTTGTAGATTGTTTTGTGGAGGAGAGGGGAGAGGGAGTTTAGAAGGGGGTGGCCGTAGAGGTATGTGACTGCGTCGAGATCTGGTGGGGAGGGGAGGGTGTAATGCGCCTCTGGCTCTGGGTCGAGTTGAAGAGACATGTTGGGTTGGTAGAGTCCTGATTTAAGCCACGCGATACTCGACGGCGTAGATATAAATTCTGCCAGTTTCCTAGATCTCAATGGCAGCGCCGTGTGTTGTATGAAGCTTGCGATGCGTAAGGAAAGTTATCAACCCGAGGTCCATTATCGGGGATAGGGCTTCGGTATATCACGTGGAGAGAGAAGGTTAACTGGATTAAGGTTTGGAGGCTTCCGCCGATCTCAATGTTTGCGACGACGACTGATTTGAGGGCAGCGAGTCTTGAACCTCAAGAGCACCGCTTATTTCATGCTTCTATTGAAGGCCTACCGGCTGGTTTCTCTCTCTGCGCCTTGACTGAGAATCGTCGCGTCTGGACATAATTCTCCGTACCAATTGCTCTAACAGGGTTAGTTTCTTGTCAATGGAATTCTTCATGTCGATCCAAGGAAAATCTTAAGGGATCCCGCTCGGCACATGAACTCGGTTCTTTGCACGACTGTCAGCACGTGGCTGACAGATTGAACCCCGGGTTGTTCGCCAGTGAGAATGCTTCAAACCATTGCTAGAATTTATGCTGTGTAGTGCATAAATGTCAGCCACTACCGTGCTTCAGTCGCAGATGATCAAATAATATCTTCTTCACATCTCGAAGCTATGGGATGCATAATCCTTGATACACACATGGGTCGAGAACGGCGAACCGCACCTAGTTTGGGCTCTTCCCCCTCCCCGCATTCTCGGCTCTTCATCCAAGATAAGCAACTGATCCTCTCCTCCCCGCTCAGTAACCGAGTCCGATATACGGAGTCAATTCTTCACGGACAGAAAGGTTGGAAGGCATGCGATGCGATTCATGGACGAGGGGAGCTTTGATACCTCCCTAATTTCGGACATGGGTTCCCCACATTTTAGCATTGGGGTTGACCACGAGGAGAATTTTCTTTCGGCTCTTACTTATATTTCTGAGGTTCGTCGTTGGATGATGAGTTGCCGACGACAGATCTTTACGTTTCGATTCTCTCCTATCCGAGTTTACGACGGAGGGAAGCGTTGGGGCTCTCTCTGGGTAGGTTCAACCCCAGGTTTTCGTTTACTTGATTCGTCCGAGGCAGGTACTCGTCTGTTTACGATAAGGCTTGTTCTTGTGATTCTCGTTACAGTTCAATTTTCGACGGGTGTCTTTACGTGAAAATACTCTGGGCTTTGATATTTATTTCGAGCCATACGCTTCGACTTCAGCTGGTTGAACCACCGCAGTCATTACGAAATGGGCATCCTCTCCCTCGTAGAGGATAGGCCAACGCCCAAGGCTGTCTACAACTGGAGAGTATACTACCTTGCAGCAGTCGCATCATGTGCGTCATGCATGATTGGGTACGACAGTGCCTTTATCGGCACAACCCTTGCTCTAGATTCCTTCAAGGATGAGTTCAGGTTCGACGACCTCGACCAGAGTGAAGTTGACCTTATGAGCGCCAATATCGTCTCCTGCTATCAAGCTGGCGCCTTTTTCGGTGCATTATTTGCCTACCCGATTGGCCATTTCTGGGGTCGAAAGATCGGCCTTATCGTCGCCTCACTGGTTTTTATCCTGGGGTCTGGTATGATGTTAGGGGTTACTGCTGAGCGGGGATTTGGGCTTCTCTATGCGGGTCGAGTATTGGCGGGTATTGGTGTCGGCGCTGGTTCAAATCTGGTTCCTATATACATCTCGGAACTGTCACCACCGTCTATCCGCGGGAGACTCGTTGGTGTTTACGAGCTGGGCTGGCAAATCGGTGGGCTTGTTGGGTTTTGGATCAACGTAAGAACTCAAATACCATACTCAATGCCATGTCGAGGAAGTCTAACAATTGTGATCTTAGTATGGAGTCGCTGAAACTATGGCCCCAAGCCACAAGCAATGGGTCATCCCATTTGCGGTCCAGCTTATCCCTTCTGGAATGCTGTTAATCGGCTCCATCTTTATCAAAGAGTCGCCGAGATGGCTGTTCTCAAGAGGTCGCCGCCAAGATGCTATTAACAACCTTTGTTGGATACGCAATCTTTCATCAACGGACATATATGTTGTAGAAGAAGTCGCAGCCATCGACCATGCATTGGAACACCAACGGGCAACGATAGGATTTGGCTTCTGGAAACCCTTCAAAGCTGTTGGAACCAACAAGAAAGTTATGTACCGTTTGTTTCTGGGAAGCATGCTTTTCTTCTGGCAGAACGGCTCCGGCATCAATGCGATCAATTACTACAGCCCCACTGTCTTCGAGAGTATCGGTCTCAAGGGCGGAAACTCTAGTATGCTCACAACTGGGATTTTCGGCGTGGTCAAGACTGCTGTCACGGTTGTCTGGATTCTCTACCTGATCGATCATGTCGGGCGAAGAATGCTGCTCATGATTGGGGCTACCGGCGGATCGATATGCCTTTGGATCGTCGGGGCGTATATCAAGATCGCCAAACCGGAAAATAACCCAGAGACGGGGTCCGTGAGTGGTGGTGGGGTGGCTGCTATGTTTTTCTTTTATCTTTGGACTGTCTTTTATACCCCTTCGTGGAATGGTACTCCTTGGGTGATGAACTCGGTAAGAAGCCGCTTCCCAAGTCTCATTTATACATCCTCTTTAAGCGTGCTATACGCTATCCCCAATGCCCTAACTAACGGCTCACCCAGGAAATGTTCGACGTCAACGTCCGTTCTCTCGCTCAAGCCTGCGCCGCTGCAAGCAATTGGCTTTGGAATTTCCTCGTATCCCGCTTCACACCTCAGATGTTCACCAAAATGGGATACGGTGTATACTTCTTCTTCGCATCCTTGATGATTCTAGCTGTGGTATTCGTATACTTCCTCATCCCTGAAACAAAGGGTGTGCCGTTGGAAAGTATGGATGAGTTGTTTGAGGTCAAGCCCATCAGGAAGGCGCACGAGGTCGTGGTGGCGCAGATTAGAGAGGATGAGGAAAGGTTTAGACAGGATATTAAGCAGGGAGAAGGCACTCATTCGTATGTTGAAGCTGGGAAGTAGCTGTTCTGCGGACGATAACTTCGGATTTTCCTTCTGTTGTAAATATGAGTAATTGAATAATTTGGCCATGATGGTTCTTCCTTCGCGTCTACACCTCTTCTTTCCTCGTCGTTTCTTCCTTCATCACATTTTAGGGACAGTGCTTGACATCTAGGTTGCACCTGCTTCGTTCAAAAAAGAATTGAAGGAAGAAAGTGAAGGGTAACGATCATTACCCCCAGATCTTCCGGCTTTCTTCCGTTTCGCTTCTCATCGTATGATCTGAGAATGGGCGGTGTTTGAGGAAAGAGCCCTGGAGACTTGTTGTTGCTTAAATAACGAAACAATAAATGGGGCTGGCTCGAATGCTTCAATTACGATCCTCGACTAGCGTTAGGTAGATTTTGAAGGCCTGATCTGCTGTTAAATCGGGAATACCGGGGGTAATCCAATGCGCAATGTGAAGTTGTCTCGAACTTTGTTCCTTGGGACATTCTCGAACCCGGTTGAAAATGTCCCCTGTCGGGCCCCTGGTCGGCATCCAAGCTGACGCGGTGGAAATCTTCCGCCAGTGTTGAAGCCAGTCGGCTGAAGGTTCTGGTGAGGTGCCGCTCTCGAGCGTTTCTTCCGAGAACTCGCCCCGAGACTTTGCACAGACCGAATGGTTTATATTTTCCCCACAACGTTCCTCTTTCTGTCTATGACACGGGTACTCCGCTGTTTCATGCTGTGAGCTTGCAGAATATCCATTTCTACCGGCGTATATCCTCCAACCATGTGTTACGTTTAGCCTCCTGCGGGACCCTGTTCTCTTCTGTTGACGGTCTACTCAAAGGATAGGCAAATAAAGGCATCGACAAAAGTTGAAAAGATATCCCAGTTCCCGGATACCATCTTTCTTCCTGTGATGGTCTATCCATACCACAACTTGGCGTGTTCCATCAATCCGGGTTGCCGATGTGGGACGTGCGTGCTGTGAAAAATGCCCGCTTGAGGACTCCGACTCTTGGTGATGATGTCACGGAGTGCATACTGAGTCTCGCTCCTGGAGATATGAAGTGAAACGAAGCTTCAGGATTCTTCTTGGGTTGTTTCTCGTCGTCGATCAACAAGTGCCAAGTGTTTCGAGGTCAATCTCTCTCATCGGTTGAGGTCAACGCTGACACGAACCAAGAGGGTCTGATTGGCTGAACCCCCTTTCTCTTCCTTCCAAGCTCATTTATCCTTGACAACCGCGACGAGACTCCAACCTCACGACAGTCTACAGATGGAGAAAACAGTTCATGGATGCCCGCAAGATTTGGCTCATCAATGGATAAATGGTCTGCCTTCTGAAATCAACGAGACTAGTGTTATGCAGACGGCCCCCATATTCCAAGCTTGATAAACCTGGTATATCTGGGGCATCGGTGGGTTGGGGAGCATGGATCTCACGACCCCAGAATATCCCCCTCGGCCCAGCATGGCGGGAAACAGGCAAAACACAACAGGCCAAACTCCCGTTCAGCGATGTGCGGAACGATCAGAACCTGACAAGGAGCCTAAAACCGAAGCGTGTTCCAGGGGAAATGAAACCATTTCTCCGCAAAGAGTCGTCCTCGAAACAACGCTATCTAGCCGGGTAATACCCCACCGGACCGCTTAAATTCAATCCAGCAGAATATATTGCATGGCGATCCAGAACGACGAGAGCAAGGGCAGGTAATTAATACGATGATAATTACTGTTGATAGCTCGGTCAGAAGGAGAAAACATGCCTTGCCAGAGTCGATGCCTTGAGTGTATATAAGTGGAGAACAAGAACTACGTACGGTGCAGCAAACTGATCTCCAATTCTCCTCCAACTTTCATTATCAAAACTAGCAAGATGAAGTTCTCTCAAGCTGTCGGCTCTCTGGGCCTTCTCGCGTCTGCAGTTGCCCCCGTTGCGGCCGTCAACTTCATGCCCCTTGGCGACTCGATTACAGAATTCGGATGCTGGCGCGCCTACCTTCAGGGAGCGCTCCAAGAGGGCGGTAATGCTACCGATGTTGACTTCATTGGTAGCATGACCGATACCAAGACCTGCAATGGCGTGTCGGAATGGGATCCAAACCACGAGGGACACGCAGGATACCTGGCGGTCGATGTTGCGAGCCAGTACCTTTCGGGATGGCTAAGTGCTGCTGCACCCGATGTCGTTTTCTTCCACTTGGGAACGAACGATATCACTTCGGGCCTCTCAACAGATGATATCATTGGTGCTTACGGCCAGATAGTTGAACTTCTGCGAGGGTCCAACCCAGCAGTCCAAATTTTGGTATGTCCCGGCCGAACCAACTCCAAGTAGAGAGTACCTTATTGACGAAACGTTTATAGGTTGCGCAAATCATTCCTATCTCTTTCGACCCCACCAACGTGGGAGCCCTAAACGAGGCCATCCCCGGCTGGGCCGAGTCAACGAGCACATCAGAGTCTCCTATCACCGTTGTTGACTGCAACTCCGGATTCTCTGACAGCGACCTTTTGACGGACGGTGTTCACCCCAACGACTCTGGAGACCACAAGATTGCCGATGCCGTTTACCCCGCGCTTTCAGCTGCCCTTGGAGCCTAGATAGACGTGGTGTCATCATGTGTGAGCATTCTCCTTTTCCGTTAACCGGCTCGGTATGTGGCAATGACTGATTACTGTCTCTAGAGGAAGAAAGCTCGATAAAATTCCAGGCCCCCTTGACTCGAACCTGGCTGCTGGAGGACATGCACGCTTTCATCAATGGGTACGAGCTTGAAACGAAGCTTCACGAAATTTATTGTTGGCCGCAAAGTCCTTGTGGGAACTACTTGTAAATAGCCATGTCAAATATACATACTGTTACATATTATCCAACTTCTTCAAACTTCCCTGGCGACTTTCTCAACTCTGAAAGCTTCATGGAGTAATCAATGATCTCTGCTCCTGGTCCCTGTCGTGTGCACATTTGTGGCCTCCTAACAGGGAATATTAGTTCAAAAAAAGAAGCCAGCGAGGACGACGTGGATACATATGAAAGTGTCGAATAAACCGACAAACCGACATATAGCCCCCGACAGCTGTTCAGGAGGCAAAAAGAAAAAAAATTAATGATGACCAGGCTGAGGCTCGAACTCAGGACCTTCTCGGTATTCAATTAGATTGTTAACGAGATGTGAATAACCAACTACACCACCCGGCCTTCTTAATTGAAAAATGTTTCAAAGAAATGTCTTTTATTCGGTGGTGGGGTGGGGGTCGACCCCTCCATCGAAGTAACCCTAATTTTCTCGTTGTCACGTGATTCTGAATGGGGTATGGGGAATCTCTCGTGAACTTTTATTCCGACGACAGACAACAGACGGAGTAACCTTAGGACTCTTATTATGTCGATGTCTTTTATCTTTATATCCTCAATTATGTTCTTTGTTAGGATCGGTGCTCGAAATGATATCATTTTGGTTTTTGATCTTGCCCTTAAACCCATTTATGGTACATGAAGTAGGTACAGTATTTCAAACCTTGGATTCAAGATAGCTCGGACGGTTTGTCTGCATGCCCTTACAGGATGGGCTCCAGCTAGTGAACTGAAGCGATTGACTTGGAGAGACGCCTATAGAAATCAGGTGTCGATGGAAAATGGATGACCGTACCTACTAGGTATACACCTCAACCATGGATCCATGAATCTTGAATATTATTATCTTTCATCATAGACTTTAGTCATGTCTACCTTCCTCTTATTCCTATATAAAGCCTACTGCCGTTTAACAATCCTCCTTCACTGATCTAAGACACGACGAAGGAATGAATATCACAAGCGCTATTGAATAAATTTAGATATTCTTACTGACCTAGCTGAGAGCAAACAATTTCTAGTTTGGCAAATAATAGGTACGTACCGGCATTTATATCACCGAGGTACCGGGTACCGACAGGAAGATAGCAACAGCCCGAATACGTGTACCGCACAATCCCCCATTTTCTTCTGGAGGGAAACAGAGCCACTCTACGGCTTCCTGTGCCAATGGTTCCCTGCCCCTTTCAAAGTTGAGCAGGAGGATGGCAGTCGCATATCATACCCAACGGCTGAGCACTACATGATGCATCAGAAGGCCCAGATATACTCAGACAAAGCCATGGCAGATAAGATACTCGACACGAAAAGTCCAGCAGAAGCTAAATATCTCGCCCGCACCATAAACATGTCCGCCGACAAGGGCAAGCGATGGGAACGCCAGAAATATGACGTAGTTGAGAGAGGCACATTTCTCAAATTCACGCAGAACCCGGATCTGAAGCGCAGGTTGCTGGAGACGGGGGAGCGCGAGTTAGTGGAGGCTAGTCCAAGTGATCGTGTCTGGGGAGTGGGATTCCCGGCTGGTACAGCAGAGAGGAATCGGGATTCTTGGGGGATGAATCTTCTAGGCCAGGTGTTGATGAATGTTAGGGAGCGGTTGCGAGAGCAGAACGGAACCGTTGAATCATTAGAGTAGATCTACACCTGACTGGGGTTCTCGTTCCTCGGGTTTGAAGGGTAGTTCGTATTCAAATATATCTTCGGGCTGTGGCGGAAGGTAAAGCTTTGGCTTGCCGTTAAAATATAGAGTTCCATTCATCTGGGAACTCGGAGGCTCCCTTTCTCATCCACATACACTTGAACTGGGTCCTCAAATAGGTGAAATCAACGAGATGTATATACCATAAACTTCAGGGGTTTCATGAGTTGAATCGAGAAGCAGACCTCAATAGGGGGGCAGTCACATGAGAAACGATGACTAAACATTTCCAACCAGCCTAAAATGCACGATGCGCGTTTTTGAGCACGAGACCTGCAGGACAAGCACAAGATATTTTAATTGACCTTTCAATTGTTGCGTTTCAACTTTCACGTTCTTTATTTTATTTGAAAAAAAAGGAAGATTTTACCAGCTGAAGAAAATATACGGTAGAGCCATACTGTACCCTTACAATTCTCTCTCAATGTGGGTTGAACGACTTGCCTTGCTCAATGATTCTTAAAGCAAAATGACGTTGGGGGGCATTCAACAAACAATTCTCCGTTCCCCACCCTGGATGGGAGTTGCGTCTACAGACCTTCGATCAACCAAGCCCTTCAAGCAGTACTGTGATAACTAACTCGTGCGTGTCAGCGTAGATTCATATTGATGAACTGTGATTTTGGAATCTCTCCACCAGTTGAACTCCTCACGACCGGCCTGCCCCTCTTCCATGATGAACTCAACCTGCAATGGCCAAGATAGCCCACATGCGTCTCCCAGATACATCCCGTTATCGTATAGCCCTGCGGATTCCCAGTCTTCTGCCCTGAGGCTAGTTTTGGCCTTAAACCCGGACTGGGGCCATGGTGATAGCAAGATCGAATTCGTCAGGTTCACGGATGGAATAACGAACACTGTTGGTTCTGCACAAACTACACGGCGTAATCCAATTGACAACCACTGATTGTTGGGAAATAGCTTTTGAAAATCATCAATAGAAAGCCTGGCTTGACAGAGGAGCAGATAGATGACGAGGCAGTGCTCATGCGAGCGTACGGAAACCACACGGAAATCATAATTGATCGAGAAAGTAAGCCGTGCCATCACCGCCCTAAACGTCCAAGTAATTAGACTGCTAAGTTATGTTTGTCGCTGTCCGCTGTAGGGGAATCCAGATCCCACGCCCTACTTGCCCGCCGAGGTCTCGCTCCAGCTCTCCTAGCTAGGTTCAAGAATGGTCTGCTATACAGGTTCATCCAAGGCCAGGTAGCCACTCCTAACGACCTGATCCAGGCCCCTGTTTGGCGCGGTGTTGCTCGTCGGCTTGCAGAATGGCATGCAGTCCTTCCGATTGGCGATGTGGACGAAACTTCGAGTGCTCAGCAAAATGGCAATGCCCAGTCACTAGACAACCCAGAATCCGAAACCAAGACGGAACAGGAAATAGGAGGCATGGCTATCATAGAGTCGAAGCACGATGGCCCTAACATGTGGAGAGTCTTGCAGAAATGGATTCTTGCTTTGCCTACTACAACTGAGAAGGAACGATCGAGGAGGATAGACCTTCAGAGGGAGCTGATAAGAACAGCTGCTGAGATGGATGATGGCAAAGGAATTGGACAAGAAGGGGTAACAAATGTGTCTCACCGATACCTAAGAACCGAACTAACTTGATTTACAGCTCATTTTCGCACACTGTGACCTCCTGAGCGCCAACGTCATCATTCAACCGAAAACGTCCAAGACCAATGGCTCTGCAGAGGACGGGTCAGAGACGGTGCATTTCATCGACTATGAGTATGCCACACCGTCTCCAGCCGCCTTTGATATCGCCAACCACTTCGCGGAATGGGCAGGCTACGATTGCGACTATGGTAGGGTTCCTACCCAATCTGTTCGACGGGAATTTCTCGCGGAATATGTGAAGAGCTATACCCATCACTTAGGTGGTGACTTCGATGAAGCCGCTCAAAATAAGATCGCCGACGACTTGTTTAATGACATCGATCGGTTCCGTGGTATTCCAGGGTTCTATTGGTATTCCGAACCCCTAACCTCTGAAACTTCGTCATTCGCTAACGAGAAACTGCAACAGGGGTGTATGGGGTTTAATTCAAGCCACAATCTCACGCATTGATTTCGATTACGCATCGTACGCTGAACTTCGCCTCGGAGAATACTGGGCTTGGCGTCGCGAACAGGACGGAAGTCGCGTAGCAGCTGGCGAAGAGATGCCGCTGAGAGAGCGACGCTGGGCTCAGGAAGCCTAAAATCCACAAAGAACTCCTAATTTCATTTCACGTGTCTATCTGGGAGGGCTGCTTTTGGATTCCTTATATATTCCCTCATTTTCCCAAGTGAAGTATTGTCCTTCTCCTCTTGTTGATCTCCCTAACAATCGTGATCGATGGGTAGTGTGGGGTTTCAACAACACTCCTCGGACGAAATCATGCATACTAGATACACGGGCATAATATTGGCGGCGCAAAATTTTTAATGATTCTCACGGATCGGAAATGAATGACGGCGTTTGTCTTCAACGACCAACTATACCCCAGAGATCAGTTCCGAACCATTTTTTCTCTTTTATGAATCTGTTTTTTTTCTTTATGCAATACCCACCAAGGTTTGGGTTTATCCCAATGTCAGCTATAGAGAGAGAAAAAGAGAAAATATTCCTATGAACATGTATGTTTGCGACTATCTATCGTTTTTCGACTGCATCTTCGCCGTCTCGGTGATACTGATCGGATTCGTGGTTCTATCTGAGCCTTTTTGCTTACTCCTGGTTAACGCTTGCTTTCAACGTTGGCTTTTACGTTTAGTCTGAGGGATAACGAACATGGAATGACAAGAGCATCAGTGTGGATGTAAGCAAAATGCGAAGAAGTCAACTAAATGCTTGTTATTAACTATTCAATTTTCTATATATGCTATATCAAAAAGATTCAAACTCGCTCAAATGTACAAACAAAACAAATGAAAATGGTATCTTATATGGTTAGGAAAATGGTTTAAAATCCAAAACTCCACCATGAACAGGAAAACACTGGTCTCAATAACTCTTTCCTTCAAATCCATGCGCGTCAAAATGTATGCGTCGACTAAACTTTCGACGGTTGAGATTTCCCAGGAACATTCGATGCCGTGCCCTCTGCAAAACTATCATCGCAAATTGGCCATGCCTCAGGGTTTAGCCAATACTTCTCATGCGAGGCCTCGCCGTTCATGATACCGATGAAGTCCAAGGGATCGATGAAGGTCATCAAGGCTGATCGCTTATCCGTCCAGCCGGGTCCGATGCGCTCTACCTTGTTGTAGTCGAGGTAACGGCTTCGGTTAGATGGGAGTTGTCGTCCCGGGTGGAGGATGTTGAGCCAGTAGGTGAAGATAACCATGGGAGCCACCTCGAGAGCGTAGATGTACCACTCGTTATGCGAGATGGTTGCGCAGATCCCTTCACAGTTATCTGAGAAGTAGGTGGTGAAGGATTCGATGGCGCGGAATACGCAGCGGAGGATAACGAATGTGGAGGTCCCGTAGAGGGTGAAGCAGACGATTTTGACGTTGCGGGTGAGCATGTTGGCCTTTGAGCAGCGGTAGTGGAGGGTTGCGACCATGGCTATGAGGAGGGTTTCCACGACGGCTTGGAGGACGAGAGAGACGGAGATGAGGGTTCCGCCGCTGCGGTAGCGGTCCTTGTCGTCGCCTGCTGTGGCTAGGCGGCCGGCACCCGCGCCCGTGAGAGCTTCGACTAGGGCACCGAGGTAGACGAAGAAGTAGACGACTCGGTTGGGGTTGAGGGTTGCGAACATGGGGAGGTAGTGCATGAGGCGCCCTACGAGGTTGTATGCTGCAGCGGAGTAGATGGGGGGACCGGCGTAGGTCAAGACGGTTTGGGCGATGAAGATGTTCAAGTTGGAGGGATGGTAGGTTGCTATGGTGCGGAGGATCCAGCCGGCGAAATAGACGATGCCTCCGTAGACCATGAAGAATGTTACTCTCCAGAAGCGGTAGCGGCTGTATAGGGATGAATGTTAGTAATGTATCAGTTATAGAAAGGGGGTAGGTATACTGACAAATTCTGGTAGACATGGAACACCATAGAAAGGCCGACAAGTGCTGCAAATACAGCTGGGAGGATATGGCTGGGGTCATATTCGAAGAACCCCACTCCCCCGTCCTCGTCTTGGGAGTTGCTGTCTCGTGGGTCCAACATTGTGAAGGGGATATTAGAAATGAGTAGGAGGGGAGTAGTAGGAAAAGCTGGTGAGTAAATTGAAGAACTGAAACGGAACTTGAAGAGGGCTTGAGGCCATATTTATCTCTTCAAGATCTGATTCTATTATTACTTTCTATACTCCATACATGCGTCTATCTCTCGCTGGCCCCCAGCCCAGTCGCCTATCCACAGGGGCTCGATCCATTTCTGGATGAACAGTGCGCTCTGTAAGGCTGTGCTCAAAACACAGATACGGTTAGTTCCCCGTCGATGCAGACAGCCTCTTCGCGTGCTAGCCATTCAGGTACATGGAAAACTGGTCAGAGTTCTCGACCCATGGTTGTCCAACTCAAGTTGATATGGTTGCCAGAATACGCGGAAGAAACAACTGAGCGGCTGAGTGCCAACAGAGCCGTCGATCACACTAACCCTTCTCAGAAGACGTCACTGGAGCGCGACATTCCACTGTAAGGGGTTTAGCGTAGGATGACAAACCGGGCTGCGCACGCACAGACATGCCAACGGAGAATTAAGCCAATGAGAATAGCCCGTTTCCAGTGAATTGCAATGAGCGAGAATGAGTAATACGCGTGTCGATCTTTCTTTGAAAAGGTTAGCGGGTAGTTTAACCTTATCGAGGTTAACGTTAAACTTTAAAGATTCCGCGTATCATTGTTGCTGCCAGCAAGTTGAGAGAAAGGGAGGGAAATACTATGAAGATGGTGATATAAGTAGAGGGGAATGTCATGAGAAAAGAAGATAAGTAAATTCGCAACAAAGACTCAGATCCTACAAAAGTTAATACTCTTACAGAAACAATGATGCTTAGAACCATGAACATTGTGCCATTGGAGCTGAACTCGGTATGTCTTGCGTGTATATATATATATGTCACGGCCGAAAAACCCCTTGAATACTAATTTCTATACTGACGACTTGCCAACAGCCCCCGAAGGATAAAGTCTCAGCCTTACCTTATCCCGACGAGGGGGGACTGTTCTCTTCAGAGACACTCTACCCTCGTCCCCTACCATGCTCTACCGAAGCACACCTTCAATACACGCCGCGGTCATGTTCACCCCCAGCATCGTACCCTCAATATTTACCTCAAGAGTGCTCGATGCCAATGCCGTCACACTCGCAATACTCTCCCCGATTATCCCATGCATTGAAAGCATCAAATCCTCCAAAACCAACCAAGGCAGACCGTACACAAAAGCCGTCGCGGACACTCGAAGTCCAATTCGCAAATTGGACGTTAACGCATATCAGTGTCGCTGAGGTCGGAGCGGAAGATTCCGCACTTTACACAACAGACCTCAACATCCGGAAGCCACATCTAACCTTTCAAAGCGTTTCGACCGAAAGCACGTTGGCGACAGTTAACTTCTGCTACTCCTCCCCAGACATCCGAGTCTGCATCGACGGGCGGATCATCACCCTTCGAGTTGGGTCCGGTTCAGATTTCGAAACAACGTACAAGTCCCCTGCGTTGTGGAATACTTGCCTCTCTTGGAAAAATAGGAGCACCTCGAAGGGGTTCGACTTGGAGTGTCTAGATGAAGACTCTGTACCTTTGGCGGCTTTCACGGCCGATTCCACATTTAACAAGACTCGGGCATGTCGGCTTGAACTTTTCGGGGACAGGGTGACTAGTGGAGTCGCGATGGACGAGGTTGTGGTGATAGGCCTTGCGCTGGCGCACTATGCTCTCACTGAGGTGAAGGCTGATGATACCATATAATAATAATATGGATGAAAGATACCCATGGTCACGGCGTTAGTTTAATCTTTTTGATACATTTGGATCACCCCTGAGATTGATCTTCAAGCGAATACCATCTAATTTATGTTACATTTTCGTTTTGGAATTGAGTGTGATGCAAGCTCAACTCTTGGGGATAATAATAGTAACTTCCAAGCTTCCAGTTGCATGCAAAATTTGGAATCAAGCCCAATCCGGGTGATTTCCTGATTCAAGTATCCCTTCAGCTGAGGGGATAACTTATAGATACGCGGAGCAAATTCCAAAAAAGAATCGACACAATAATTTCCGAAACCAATGAGGGGGGGAGTCATGTTTTCTTGACTGGCGTTTTGCCCCTTCAGGGGCCGCCCCCATGGCACGGATCAGCTCCACGCACTGCCATGAAGCTGAAGACGCTAGGATTTCAGCCCTACAAACTTCTTCACAATTTGACTTCAACATTTTACTATTTAAAAGTGAGCGCCCGTTCAGGTCTCTTTTTCCCATGCTAAAAAATCATTATTCGAACATCTTGAACTTGGTTTCTTTTTCTGGATTGAAGACTCAAGAAGCTCATACTCGGTCTAGACCAACCTCACCGACCATCCTTGCCAAGAAAATGCGCGGGGAGTTCCTTCATCAAAGTTAACGTCGGCTCTCGTTGTCGCTGAATACTAGGTTCTCCAGATATCGGCTTCTGCTGAATCGTCGCCCAATCTATAAAAATGCCCGGTGTTCCGTCGGGCAAGGCATGCGAAGCCTGTCGCAAACAGAAGAAGAAGGTATGTCGAGTTCCAACGAACCCCATGCTGAGATCCAAAGATGTTCATATGAATAAAAGTGCGACGAAACGAAACCTTCATGTTCACGATGTGCGCGTCTTAATATTCCTTGTATCGGGTCCGGACAGCAGAGGTTTAAATTTAAAGAGGAGCTTGGCTTTCAGCCGAACGCAAAGAAAGGTCGCAACGCTGGTTCTAAATCAGGCTCGAGGTCTCCACCGGAAAAGGCGTTGACTCCAATTCCTGCTTCTCCTTCTAGTGGTACGGATTTGCTAGCCTCTGCCTGGGTTGGTGCAATTAAAGGGGCTACGGACTTGAGGTATAACCTGGGCTGGTCCTACGGTGCTTATCTCTACGATATTCCCCAACGTCTCGGAAGAAACGAAGCGCTAGATATTTCCGTTGATACACTAGCCACTGCACATTCGACCTTCTGCTCTCAGGGGTTGGTTTCAGTCGAAGGTATCACGAAATACTCTCGTGCCCTTTCTGTACTGAGAACATACTTGAACGACCCCATCAAGGCTCGCACACCTGAAACACTTTGCGCCGTTTCTCTCTTATTGATATGCCAGGTTAGTAAATCTATCCACATAGGTGGACTTTTATTAACGCCGTCAGAATTTCCTTGGGCAACCCGACCTTCGATTTTCGGGGCATGCGGAAGGCGCAGTGCAGATACTTAAGGCTCGGAGGCACATGACCCCTCAGGATGATTTTGAAGAAAGAATACTTCTTTCATTACGTGGCCCTGTGGTATGGATCATCCCGTGCTATAGTTGCTGTTTATGCTAACCCAACTCCTAGCTTTTCGAAGGCCTCTTCAACGACAGAATTCAACTAAGCGCGCAGGAGTGGAAGGACTTGATAGAAAGCGCACTCGACAAAAGTACCAGTGAGGGGCATATGATGCGCTGCCTTGCACGTCTCCCTGTTATAATGCGACGAGGCCGGAATACGTTCGAAGGAGACCCCGTGCGTATTGAGCTGCGGGACGAACTTAGGATCCAGTACGAGACGACTAAGCTGATCGTGGAAGAGTTGGGACAACGATGGGGTACGTTAGGCCCACTCGACGATAATCCACCGTCTATTGCCCTCCGACTTCACTCACACTACCAACGCATGTACGCCCTCGGCCTCCTGGTTGGGATTATTATAAACTGCGTGCTCAGTGCATTCGATACCGACAACTGCGAAACCCTGATGATAGACTCGACCTACTATGCGGCGGAAATTCTAGCTCTAGCGCCGGAGGCCACTCGATACAGGCCGATAGGGGCGAGTTATATGGCCCTCTGCCTGATGGGGGCGTGGGCAGGCACCGATGATGGAGACTTGAGAACCTTGATCGAGATCGCGCTGAATGATTACCGGTCTGATTTCAGAGGCGGTATGATTCCAGAGGGTCATCTGGGGAACCAGCTTGAGCAGATAACGGACCAAATGCGCTCCCTTACCGTAGAAGTGTCACCTTAGAATACGGTTGGCTAGGTTAGTGATGCTGTTGGATGGTCCTTGGAGAAATAGCATATCAAATCTGTATCCGCAGGTCGGGTAGAGCCCCTGGATTAGGTAGTAGTAATTCTTATAAACGATAGACGATTTTTCTTATAACATCCAGTGTTATCTGTCCTTTTATTTAAAAACTCATAACTTCTGGGAAGGTACCTATTTTACTCTTGCTTTTGGTGTGAACGACGGGTTGAGATATCTAGATGCCCTATTTTTTAGCCCTAACCCTAAGCCCCAGCCCAATTTCCACCCAAAAACGAAAAGATCAAATTTTCTTTCTCCACCAACCACGCTAAACCCAATACACCCTAGCCTCATCCCATCCTCAAACCTACAAAAACCCTTCTCTTCCCTCTTCTTCTTTCCTTTCTTTCTTCTTCTTTTTTTCTCCCTACATCATCAGTAAGGTTTTACATAACTATGTAAATTCCAAACTTGAGCTCCGCTACGGCGGCTTGCTGAGGGTTATGTTCTCTGAGTCTCTCCTCCTTCGGGGGGATGAGACGGATGGGTTGCTCTCCGTTCCCGGCTCTGGAGACTAATGCACGTTCTTCCTTTTTCCCAAGCATAACATGGCTGAGCTTTTATCGATGGGCTTTGGCTGTGGAGGGGACGTTATATACCTTGTTGTCTTTGTGGGATTTTCTTTGTGTGTGCTGAGGTATCTCGCTGGAGATACCTGTTGTTGACGTGTGCGCGGAAGTGTTGGGATACCGAAAACAATGCTTTGACATGCGCGACGACGAGATCGCAGCGTGGAAAGAAATATCACATAGGTTTAATTGAATTACTATTCTATCTTCTCAGCCTCATATTCTCACTATTCCTGTGACTCTTGTTGCCAGGCCGTACCGTACGCCTGTCTATCTATCTTTTCGCGTGTATGTTTTGGCGTGGATGGGATCCGATGCCCAAAATTTTTCGAAATTTTCATCAGCCAGAAGAAAATTACTTGATATCTCGGCCTTCCCTCACACACACAAGCACCAAGACTTGTTTCATAAACCTATTACTGAACCGCCAAACTCCCGTTGTATATGCTCCCACTCGTTCAACCATAGACACATAACCCGTTCCATTGTCTGTTCATTGCGCGCGTCCTGCCCGTCCAACCTGTATAATCTCACCGGTCTGCCTATCGTCACTGCGCAACACAGGCCAACCGCTTCCATCCGCTTTCGCAAGTATCAGCTCCAACTTGGTACCCATAATCTTGAACTCGGAGGCTTCTGGGTCAATGGGCGCATAGAGGTTGAATGTGTCTTTGTACCGTTTGTTATCCGAGGTAGGCAGATCGAATTCGATGGTGTTTGGGGAGAAAACGACGCTGGCGTTGGCTTTATCGATCTTCTTGAGGTATAGAGAGGCAATTACTTTCGAGGCGGTTTGGTAGAAATCGTTACTGTGAGGGCAAGGTAACCGGTTAGAGATTGACCCCTGCAGTGAAGCAGACCCGATCCGACTTACCGAACTTCAGAGACCTTCTCCTCCCCTGCCTTCTTCCCCTTCCCGATAAACAGGTGTCTCTTCTTCTCCTTGCATCCCTCAATCTTCATAAACTCATCAAACTCCAGCACCCGCCTCTTACAGCATGTCCAGCCCTTACTTCCCTCGTGGAAGATAGGATGTCCAGGGTGATGTACACACTTTTCACTATCCCTTGACGAGTTCGGATCGTAAGTCCCATTACATCCTCTTCGGCGACATGTCGCATTGGGGGGTATGTCCAGCGATGGGTCGTCCGATTCTGACTCTGGAGGAGCGGGAGTAGCGGCTGGTGTAGGGACTGTAGCGGTGCGGTTCACGTCTGGGGCCGAACCATTCTTATTATCGGTGCCGACGGAAATCGGTTTCGGGGCAGGAGGTTCAGGTAGGTTGTCTGTATCTGTGGTTTCTTTGGCGGGCGTTGCGGCCGGGGTGTCGTCTACTGTAGAGTGTTTTCCGGTTGTGCATGGTGGGATGGAGAGGAATTCGTCGAAGGTTAGGACTCGGGGTTTGCAGCATTTCCAGCCTGGTTAACGTGAATTCTTTAGCCTCTGTCTAGTTTGGAGCTGTAGCTGTGATGTGATGGGTGGTGCAGTTCTGTGTGTAGATACCTTTCTGCCCCTCATGGAAGATTGGCGGGCCTGGGTGGTAGACGCATGGCTCTTCGGGGTCAGAGAAGACCTTTCCGCAGCCCTTGTGGACGCACTTTTCTGCCATAATTAACTGAGGAGGTAGATATAGGGTCTAAGTATGGGGAAAAGAAGGCGGATGAAGAGTAACGTTTAATGTAGAAGAGGTGAGAAAGTGGGCTTAGAATGCCTTCAGCGGGCAACAGAATGTTCACGCTAAGGGTGGCATGGCCTCTGGAGAAAGCTCGAAGCTTCCATCACCATTCACCAAACAACCTCCAACATAACTCTGAGCACACCTACCACAATTTTTCACGCGGTATTTACTCCGACAATTTACCCTTGAATTCGGAATTGGCCTAGATCGAGACACTATTTCCAATGTTTCCAACACCCGCCCTCCTTTCCCGAAACGTTCGGTTAACATTGTTCACGCGAGCCAACTGCTCGCTTTGTGACACCGCGAAGCACAACGTGAACCAACTCCTCAAACGAAAACCTCTACCCTACTCCGAAATAGACGTGATGGCTACGGGAAACAAGATGTGGAAGGATGTCTACGAATTCGATACACCGGTTTTACACGTCCAGCGAACCGATCAAATGGATACGACTGGGCCAAAGAAACTCTTTCATCGCTTCTCAGAGCAAGAGGTTGAGAAATTGGTTGGTGAAGTTGGGGATTCCGCTTGATTGTTATATTATATGTCATATTTATATATTTAATACCTCCTGTGGACGAGCACACTATCGAAACGCCTAGCTTCGGGCAGTCTCAACCGCATTCTTAAGGAAAGTTGGCAGGGCGACAATGTCTGCGGTTACAGAGATCTGGAAATGGAGTTAGAAAGTCAATTGCGTGGACAATATCTGGAATAACTTACCATGTGGAAGCCCTGGTCTGCGTATTTCTTCGCAGCTTCACCTGACGTGCTGTACACACCGACTTTCTTCCCGTTATCTGTTGCGGCTTTGCGGATACGTTCAATCGCGGCAATGAGGTCGTCATGGAAAGCTGCACCGACTACAGGGCGGCCGATGTTGTTTCCAAGATCCCAGGGACCAATTAGGAGGACGTCAACACCTTGAACCTGCGCGATCTCTTCGACCTATATCCCCAGAAGTTCAAATCAGCATATTTGTCAATCTCGCTCCAATTCGAGGGCGGCAACCGACATTTTCAAGTGCTTCTCTCGTCTCTATCTGTACGATCGTAACAAGAGCGTCGTTTGCTTGGAGTAGGTAGTCCGTTTGGGATACGCCCCCAGTTGATCCCATCGCAAACGGGCTTCCGAACCCTCTGTTTCCTACTGGTGGGAATTTCGCGGATTTTACCAACCTCCGGGCATCATCGGCTGTGTATAGGAGGGGAACGACGATTCCGTGTGCGCCGGAGTCAAGAGCACCTACGGAGAAGTCGTCAATTTCGGGCTCATGGAAACTGTTTTGGAGGCATCATACGCTTAACCATCCAGCCCTCATTTGCTGCAATGCGGACAATAGGGCTAACACCGGTGGCGGCAATAGCAGCTACCGCCTCGTGCATTTGAGCATCTAGAAGAATATAGTCAGCCTTTCTATTCCCCATAGATCCCTCACCCAAGCTTCTGGGAAGCTTTAAATCCTCACCAGCAATATTCCCATGCTCTGTGTCCACGCAAACCCAGTCAAAGCCGCTCCTTGCCATGATGCGGGCATGGTTGGCTCCGGGAAGCATTTGCCAGGCTCCGAAGGACACCCCCGAACCGGTCCGTAGAGCAGTCTGTAGACGGTTTGCGGCTTGCATCTTAAATTATTAGTGAAGATAGCTTAAATGCGGTTGAAAGCTCCCAGATACGTAACTCAACAAGAGTACTAAACAATTATTATGAAGAACAGCAGCTATTTTCTCTTATGGATCCTCGTCGGCTATTTATTTCTTTCCCAATTCCTCCCCTCGCCCTTTGTTTACCCGAAGTTCCTCGCTCAAGTGGGGGAATTTGGAGTTCTGGGTAAGATGTAGTGGGGTTAAGACATAACACAGGGAGAGCGAGAAGACGTGTATCGGAGACTTTGCGCGACCCGGGAATTTCACACCGAGTTGAGAATTGATGACTATTCGATTTAACGTTCTATTTGAAGGGCCACACAGGTATCGGCATACCGCCGATGCCAGAGGTACCCCAAAGTGAGGGCGTATATGTCCCTCTCGAGCACTGTTCACTGTAACTTGAAGTAAGAAATCGGCTACTGAACGCATGCTAAAGACTAGATCCCCACCTGCTCTTATCTACTGGACAATTCCCGCATTGCTATGCGAAAATTTGATATCTCCAGAAGCGCGAGCGGAAGCTCAAAGCCGAGACCACGATGGGAATGATCAACCTGTCCATTGCCTTTTAAGGATTGAAACATCACGTTGAAGGTGGGATTGGAATCTCTTTTCGAGATGACTTCTTTCATGGTTCTCACACAAAGACGATCTTTGTCACGAGCGGAGAGGGAGATTGTTGACCGTAGTGGGGAAATATCAGGTCGATATTTGACATAGGTATAACATTGAATATGTTGAGGCACCCTCCTGTGTGGAAAACCTCCGTGCTATCTCGCGCTATACACACATTCCTCCTTACAGCATACTCGACCGCAACAAGGCAGGCTTTGACAAAACCATTCCTCAAGTCCTAGCACTTTCTTGTAAGGGGTTAAAACCGCCCCCGAGCGTCGCACTTCTCGACCAAGTGCAAATTACGACGCCAACCAAGAAGTTGGATGCGGTACTGGTGGATGATCGCTCGGGAGTTCCGTGCTCCTCGCGGGAGTGTAGAGGTGGGCAATCCGAGCTTGCCTCGACTCTCTTTTATACACCGGGTCGTGTACGCCATAGCTGCTCCCGGACACGTCCTAGCGAAGTGACCTCGGTGGGATTCGAAACCAAGACACGGTTTCATGGTTTTTTGCTATTCCTTCCTTATCCAAGTGTCCGCCTTTTAAAAGCAGACACCAGACAAAGACTATTTTCACACTCGCGATCCAGCCATCATGGCTAGATCACCGCTATTTTCTTTGGATTCTTGTCCGGCATTCTCAATCCAGACGGTTCCTTGAGTCGGGGCTATGCCCATCGCCAGGTCTCTTTTGGTAACCGCCTCGGGTATGTCAAGACTATATGGATCCGGATGTTCGTGGCTTCCAAGCCGGTGGGTGTCACTCGTTTCTCGGCTGCTGCTGTTGGTGAGGCTGCCGGATTCCCCGATTAACTTCGGGCAGAAGTGGCGAAGGAATTGTCGGAGAACAGGGAAGGAACTGCAAATTATCACGAGGTTGGCCTCGACGCATCTTATCGGTGTTAGTTTAGGATCCACTCGCCGAAAGGTTTTAACAATACTTACATCCACACACTTGGTGTTGCGACAGCCCATGGCTGGTCAACTGAAGTCAACATCGGGAAAAGCGTGATTAGGCGGACAATGCTTGTTATGATAGTCCTTCAATAACCATGTTAGCATTTCAACGTGGTTTAGGCTGAGAGACCTTGTTATTTCTTACATCGACCCTACACTAAACATGCAGACTATCCCCACCTTCTGGATGAAAGGCATTCTTAGCTTCGCCGCGATAGGAATTGAAAGGAGAAGTATGGCGGCATCAGTGCCGATATTGACCACTGCTGTCATAACGTATATGGCCGGTCGGTTGATGCAACGCCCCGGGAGAGCTGCGTCCCAGCTTTTTTGGATCGGCTGGCAAGCAAAGATGAGCGCGAAGGTGATGGCAACACTATATCCGAGCACCACAACCATGACGGAATAAATGCCGATGTGAAACCATTTAGCGTCGAACCATTTTTTCGGAGCTAGCCGATGGTACAGCAAAAGCAGAGAGTATTTTGCGAAAGCAAGACAGGGTACATAGACGACCGACGAGGACAAGATGAGCTGGGAATACTGTTTCAGCGGATGACCAACTGCTTTTGCCTGGGTAGGAGCCTCACCTTTTGAGAGAGGTTAAAGGTATCTAATGGGATATCCCAGAGATGCGTCCCCCCGCCTCGCGTTCGGAAATTGTCTGTTACGCTAATAAATATGTGGATTCGAGACAAGGGTTGGGGAGGACGCACGCATCACCAAGGTCTGGGTTGCTATACCACAGATCTGATTTGGGTTATTAGTTTCCTGACTGGTTTGAAAGAGAATTCGCACTCTTACCCAAGCGGCAATTATCAAAACTGTGTCTGGGTTAGCTTGAAACCTCAAGAACGGGGCCCGAGAAGGGCACATACCATCTTCTGTACCGAATACACGCAATATTCGCGTTTTGGTATATATTCGCATAGCCAGAAACATCGTGCTAAGGGGTATTCCAACACCAGATACAATGTATGTGGCAACATCCATTTTCCTAGTTGGATTGTTCATATCCAGGACATATCCAGGCGGTGGTGGTATTACACCACCCGGGGGGTGTTGGCTCCCCATTACCGGCAAAAGGTGAATTGAGGACGGGTGAACGAGGCAGAGGTGGCTGCGTGATTAAGAGGTATTATGGACAGAGGACTTCTTTCGCCGTCGACAACCGGCCGTCCAGAGACGAGGAGGTTTTCATGGGTGTTAAGATGTAAAGGATGGCGTCTATATCCCAGATGGACGTACGATCATCTTAAAAACTCGTGCTTCATAGAACGGGGCCCGGAGTTGAGGTATTCGAAAATTTTCCAATGCGGCGCTGTCACATTTTCTATCCAGGCTGACTGGCTACTAAGTTCACTGAAGGAAAAAAGCTAACTTTCTTCATAGAAGTTTGACTGCGATTGCCACTTGGACGAGTAGGTAACCTTAATCAACAGATCCCCGGAGGACCTCCCAAATATAGTCAAAGGTGGGAGGACTTGGCCATAGCTCCCTCTTCTGGCAGTAATGCTTGAAAAATGGGTCTCTTTCCCTGTAAGTGTCCACCTCCGCCGTATGTCAGTTATCATGAACCCTATTTTCCCAGGTTGTCTGGTAGATTATTTGATGTTAAAAGTTTATCGGGATATAAGTTCAATGAGATGTGTTCGACGCCACTTTCCCTCATCTCACGTCTCGTGACCTTACTTCTTGCAGCTGCGTGGGAAATTCATACCTTCCTCTGTGTTCGAAATGGTGATGTGATTGTCGGAGTCCCCGAAAGCTTCAAAGAGGTATCTGTCACAAAGTGAAGGCTGCCTTGAATTTGTGGTACTTTCGTGCTTGTGGGCTCGACGTGGAGCAGAAGCACGCCTTGTTCTCTTATTTGCAGTATTGGACGGGAGTTGTTCTATTGCAGCTCCAGCTCCGTGCTCCGCATCCGCGTGAGTCTGTACTTAAAAGGGTTCGAAGTCATATTGACCGAGCTAGGACTTCTATATATGCTAATTTATCTACTGCCCTCCCTGAAGTGCGGCCCAACCAACAGCCTGCCTGTATAGGCGGGAGGGACGGAAAGCATCCAGACCCTGACAGTTCTTTAAAACCCGTTTACAGTGATCTCACAGGGGTGTTCGACATAAGCTTTCTAGAGTTTCAGCACAACCAATTTTAAAGTTACATTCCTCCTCTACCCACGGAACTAAGATCGGTCTTTCTTCCCTTCATGTGAGTGAGAAGAACGACTCTCAACTTTAGCACGGCCACAGATTCTTTCCCGTCGAGATGTGAGCCAAAGGGCTCTAACCTTGATGAAGTGGCTATGTGGTGTAAGTTACGCCTCTGCAATCGAGCCAGATAACCCTAGCCACTCACATGATCTAATGAGAGCTACCGCGCCCCTGGGTTCTGTGAGGACTCCATCAATAACCGGGACATACTCAAAGTTGGGCCGTTGACCCGCAGGATATTCCAGCTTTCAAAGGAGAGGTGCCCTGCCTTCCTTCGGGTCTTCCTCTGGGCCCCCTTCAAGGATTCTAGAAGGAGCTTAGCAGTGATCGATGACTCCACACCGTTATTCTGCGAAGACCCACGCTATCGGTATCGCCGAAAGACTTTTGAGTTTTGCAATAGTGCTCCCAAAATTTAACTTGTTTCTTTGTATCCGTTTACCTTGTAAATCGGGCCCGACCTCCAAAAGGGTCAAACAAAATATGCTTGGGATCCTTGTATTTTTATCGGTTACCCGCATGGGAGGCCAATGTCTGCATGAGACAGGAATAACCTTTCAAATATATCTAATTTATGTCCTCTTGAGATCCATGGGGATTACGCTCAGGGTGTAGCCGGGCACGAAGAAACAACCGAAACCAAGCAGGCGGGGCTTGATGTTGGGAGGTGAGAGACAGAGATCGAGATAAGATAAGATCGGAACTAAAAAAAGTTTAAACTCTATTTTTACCTCCAGCAAAACACGAGCTCGCGCGTTCTCAACTTCCTCTCTCGTTTAAACAACCAAACATTAAGATGTCGGCCACTGACAGCTTGGACATCCGGCACATATTAGGAGACTTTGGGCCTCCTCCAAACGATGCTCAATCACGGGTGACCAAGGTTGCTTGTCAACGTTGCCGATCTGTGAAAAGAAAATGCGATGGCCTTCAGCCAAGTAAGTTGGAGATCCCTGTACCGCAAACTCCAACGCGTCTCTTCATTCTTCACCGTGCAAAGGTGGTTATTTTATATGCTAATTAAAGGACAAAATTAGTCTGCGGGCCGTGTTTCAAAAAGGGGTCGGATCAGCCTTGTGTTTACGCCCCCCCGAAACCTGCTTCGGCGGCCAAACCTGTCGCAGCAGGCGTAGCCAAACCCGTTGCAGCAGGCGTAGCGAAACCCCCAGCAGCTGGTGTAGCCAAACCTTCAGCAGCTGGTGTAGCCAAGCCCCCAGCAGCAGGCGTAGAGCTGAGTAGCTCGAGCTGCATAAGTTGTCGAACTAAGAAAATAAGATGCGACAGAACACTTCCAGGTTAGCGGCACGAACTTATAAATGTTGAAGTCAAAATAAACTGCACGATATTTCCTGTTTCGTCTGGAATTTGGAGCTAATAGAGATGTCAAAATTAACAGTCTGTGGGAGTTGCGAAAAGCGAAAGATTGGCCATGTTTATATAAAGAGCCCCTGAAAAACCCGTATAGTGCAACTTCCACTCGAAGTGATTCGGATAGTCAGCTAATTGAGAGTAGGAAACCAGGGGCCAAAGTTGAAACCGGAGAGTCTGGTCCTTCCAATGCATCGCGTAGGCGAACGACGAATTTACCGGCCACCAGCAATGGCGAAAATCGCAGAAAACGGCCTCGACTGTCTTCCCCGTCTCGAGTTCAAGACAGCATAGGTCATGCAAGGGAAGATAATTTACCTAATACTATGGCCTCGGAGCCACAACTCCAGACTTCGGAGCGTAGTTCCCCTGTACCAACAGGAAGTGCGCCGGTTAACCCTCCGACAAGTAGCTCTTTGCCAGTAGGTTCTGATCCGGTATCTAGCCGCCACCATCGTCAACCACTCCAGTCCCCTAAATCCCCGGGATTAAACACAAACCCAAACCAGAGACGGCATGATGCCTCTCGGTTTAGCAGCAGTCTCCCGAACAACATCGAACATGGAGGAAGTGGCCGAAGTTTGAGAAACAGTTCAGGGCATGCTGATGCTAGCACCCCAGAAGATTCTCCGACGAGACTTCAACAAACCATATCTGCGAGAGCATCTTCGACTAGAGCGGATATGAAGGATGAAATTGAGCAAGAGGATACCAGAAGCTCTTTCGATGGTAACTCGGTGTCTCAAGATGTCGAATCACAACCCTCGGACTTCGATCTCCCATCACGGGATGTATCCGACAGGTTGATCGATTCATATTTAAAATGGGAAAACGTGAACCTACCGGTATTCGATGTTCCAAATTTCTACTCAAAATACGAAGACTTTTGGGGCGATACTTTTGATGGCGATCAAGACGTGTTCTACGCTACGTTAAATATGATTTTCGCGCTTGGGTGCTTCACTATAGGCAAGCCTCGCCTAGAAGAAGCTACCGCTTTCTATGATCAAGCCCAGAAGACCGTGAACCTAGGGATCTCCTATGATGATGGGATAGGGCATGTGCAGCTATACCTCCTCTCTAGTCGGTACCTATACGCAACTGGCTCTCTCGGCTGGGCATGGAGTATAGTTAGCTTGGCGATTAGTCAAGCACAGTTTCTGGGTTTACATTTAACTTCCAAAAGCCAGAATATGGGTCTGAGAGCGGACAGGGAGTTGATGCGAAAAGTATGGTATTGTTGCATGATTATGCAGAGGTATGCATCACTTCTAGGCCCGTGATTCCCTTTCCCTCTGATATTATGGGAAAGAAGATGGTTTTCAAACACACCCGCTGACTGATGAGAAAAGAACCATCGCAATGGCCAAGGGATTATCCACCGTGGGCCCGCCTTCCGCCCTCCCCTTGCCCGTCCCACTCGAGAACGAATATATCGACTTGGCTTTGAGTGGAGGTTCATCCTTGCTCTCAGAGAGACCATCCATCATTGAATACTTCAACGGGATAGTAAAGCTATATGGGAAGCTTGAAGGAATTCTCACTTATCAAGACGAACTTCGCTCGATGGGGACTGGGTTTCCCTCTCGAAAAATGAAGTCAATCCCTCTTCAGTCGTTTCTTGATTTCGACAACTTCCTTTCTGAGTGGAAGGAGTCACTCCCCCCCTTCCTTCAACCGGATAACTCCCACCCAGCACTCGGGAACAGTATCCTACAACGTCACACCAACATACTCCACATCGAGTACCTCCACACCTGCCTACTCTTACGGCGCCCATTTCTCTCCCTCGTCATTACCTCAGACGAGGGCGTCTTTGACTGTTCAACGGACCGTCTTTCCAGAAACCATATTCGTTACAGATATACCGAAGATACGCCTCTTTCCATCCGCATCATCCGCGATTCCGCTTTGAGATGCGTCCTTCTAGCGAGGAAACTTCTAGACGTTATTTCCCAGCACCGAGACGCCGAGAACGTGAATCAAGACGTACCGGAACCCCTTCCCAGCTGGTGGGATAATATTAGGTACATCTACGCTTGTACGACAATACTTATATCCGCCCGAACCTGCCCGGTTATCACTGCAGAGGCCGAGATCGAATTTCTAGAAGAGAGCTGGAAGTTGGGTATTAAGCTGTTGGAAGGCTACGTTGATTATAGTGATTCTGCGGTGAAATGCATTTCCGCGCTGAGAAAACTGCTACGTGAGACTGGTGATGAAAATGAGAGCGATAGTGAGAGTGGTAGTGAGGTCGATAATGAGAGAAAATCTCAGCCCCGGCAAGTCTCGAATACTCAGTTGTCGGCTTGGTTAGAGAGCCTGCCTGCTGATTTGGAGGAAGAGTGATACCATCTTGTCTCGGAGTATTTTTCGGATATCTCTTGGGAATTTTGGAGTTATTCTTCTCTGCTATTATGCCCTATAATTTTACGGTCACTTTTCGGGTGTCTTCCTTTAGTTACTTGTCCCTTTTTGTCTATTGATATACCAAGATCTGTTTCTTTCGGGATACCCGCAAATCGAGAACCCGCTCGATTTATGGGTTGTGCCATACGGTGTATCAAAGCCCATGTCTTAAGGCATTCGAGCTTTGATTTGACCACTCAGTAGGGACAAACCTTAACGAAGGGCTCCTTGATAATATCAAGCTAATTTTTGATTATTCGTTTCATTTCATATCAGAATATACCTTCCCAGGTTTCAAGTTCCAACATCCACAAAACATTATCCACATACACAGACTGGGAATCGATGATGCGCCCAAATCCCAAGGTACCAGACAAGAAAATGGTACATAAAACCATACACATCCAACAGATCTCACATCATCCACTATCACAGGACAATAGACAATATCAACCCAAATAAAGGGGTTTTAAAAAGGGAATCCCCACAAAATATTAAACCGATACACTCCGAAAAAAAAAGCTCGAAACGCCCGCTAACCCTTTTTAAACCCGCCAAAAATATGCATATGGAGAGACAGAGAGGCTGGGCCTTCTTGTGAAGACGTCAAGAAAAGAAAATGGAAAATGGAGAAGGGCAGTCGAATTACGCCCTAAAACCACATAATACAAGCAACCAACCCAACAATCAACCCCAAACAGCTCCCTCGCAGCTCTTTCCTGCCAGATGTAACTGGTACGTGAGCGAAGTCGCTTGGCTGCTGGTATTTGTACAGCGTGCTGCCGGGTCGGGATTGTTGTTCGGGGGGTGATTGGGTGGTAAATGGTACGTCGAGGGTATTCTTGGGGATTGTGGCTGGGCCTTGTTGGATGGGTGTTGTCTTTGCGGTGTCGTTGGGTGAGGAGGTATGTTTTTGTTGTTGGGCGTGGGGTTTCGGGGAGGAGGGTTGTTTGAGGTGGAGAGAGTCGGGAGGGAGGTTTCTGAATGATGGGAGGCGGTTTGGGATTAGAGATCGTGAGAGAGAGGCGAATTTCGAGCTAATCCTCCATAGATTGCTGTTCGTTTTCGCACTTCCTGCGTCCAGTGACGACCGTTTTCCTTCTAGAGACGACAATATCGCCGCTGGGTTCGGGCAACCGGTGCTTTGTGCCGGTGGTGCGGTACGTAGCGATCCGAAGAAATAATCCGATTGGTTCGAAAAGGTTTGGAACGCGGTATCTGAGATTGCGGATATTCGACGAGACGAAGTGACAGGTGAATGTAAGCTGGTGAATAGTGCCATCATTGCAGCTGAAATGTGTGACGTCCCCGCTCTTCCTCCTCCTCGAAACCCGTTGCTATGGTTATTAATATTATTAGAATTATGATTATGTGCCACCATAGGTGGCGGAGTGGTGTGCGCGTTTGTTTTGGTGCTCCTCCAAAGGAGGGTCCTCCATACACTCGAATTGCAATTGGTGAGGTGACGTATGGCGCCTCGTACAGATCTGGTGATGAGATGGAAATCGAGGTTCGAAAAGATGTGATTCGCAACCCCGATGGACTCGTCGCAGACAACGACAGATTTCAGATCTGAACATGTTCGAGAATGGAGTGATGATGACGAGGGCGTATTCGAAGCTACACAGATTTCCGAATCTTTATCGACAATGTTAGCACAGCCCACCCTTATCCAAAACTATCCTTGGGAATATCAATCACAACAGCTTGGAACTCACAAGACATCTCCTCCCGAAAACAATCCAACACCCCTCCCCCGCTACCACCATGCGAGCAACAACCCTCAACAACATCCCAAGCCTCGCTAACAAAAGGTATACATTCCACCGAAACAACCAGGAACAACACTACAGCGGCAGTGATAGCAGTAAGCAGCCAAAGAGAGTAGCCACACTTATTATCAAGTCCCAGCCTCATTGTGCAACCACAACCACCAAAGAACTAGCTCTCCTGAAACCCCGAAACCCCAAAGTTCGGCGACTAGATAGACGAGGCTGGGGAAGGGAGAAGGGGAGGGTTTGGTCGGCGGCAATGGGTTTCGAAGGGGTGTTTTCGAGCGCGTGGGAACGAAGGGGTATTATATCCAACTGCTAGATCTCATAATGTCGAGAATTTTGAGGGGAAGAAAAGGCTTGATATCATCTTAAAATGGAGAGAGAAGTCCCGGAAAAGAAGAAATGTTTCCGAAAGATTGAAAACTTGACGATATCCCTCCCCTCTTTTCTCTTCTCCGCAGCAGCCTGGTTTTTTTTTGTTTATTTTGAAAATCGAAGCTGCTGTGAGAGCCTGAGAGCGCAGGAAAGGGAGGAGGAGAACCTGCAGCTCAGCGTTAAACAAAACTCTGTGCCAGTCAAAATCATCGACGAAAAGTTGAAGAAAATGCGGTTCGATGCGACTGCAACAATTTCAACCAATGGAAGCTTTCAAGAGGGTAACGTGAGAGTTGAAAAAAAACGACTGTTTTTGCTTTTTTTGCAGTGTTTCATGATGTTTCATGACGTGACATGACGTGACATGACGTATTTGAGCTTGGACCAGGTACTTACCAGGGGTGGAAGAAGGGACGGGCCGAGGGGGTCAGGTGATGGTGTTAAATATATCTTTCGGGACAGCTTGGATGTGTTGAATATACCAGGAGGATAGAGATGTAAAAGTAGATGGGCTGGCAGTGGTTTGTTCATTATAGGGGAGAAGATGACCTCGAGGGTGGTGTATCAAGAATTTGGCAATCATGTCACATGTCCACATTGCTCAAGGGATCATCCCAACTCTTTGCCTAAGCACGATTACATCTTCGAACCCAGTAATGAGATGATAGCCATGGGGGTGATATGACCTCCAACAGAAGAGGAAGAAAAGAAGCTTATTTGTTACATCGCAGAATAAGAAGAAAACAGAACAAGGTCGAGAGAAAATAAACCACAGGTATATAAAAACAACATCAAAACATAACAGCCGTCCAGGTATATACAGGTGGGTAAATAACAGAGGTAAAAATAGAATCATATGATATATAAAGGAGAAAAACGCCACCTCTAACCCACCGTTGTCAGTCATGACATATTTCTCGTTTCAAATGCTCGTTGGACTGCGTTTAAACGGAGCTCGACACCACGACGCTCGGGAGTGTCCCGCTTTCCACAGGTTGGTTTCCAGATTTTGGGGGTGGTGGTCCCTTTTTCACCGGTGTTCGTGGCGGCTGCGGCTGTCGTTTTTGCTGATGGTACTGCTGTGGTGAAGGCTGTTGCTGATAAGGATGAGATTGGACAGCTCCACCGGATTCGAGAAGCCCACGGGTTGGTGTTCCTCGACTTCCTTCGCTTCTCGACCTCGCATCGCCTGGTGTGCTACTACCCCCACCACTACTAGTCTTATTCCCCCTCTTGATCATCTTTCCCAGAATACCAACCAATTCGGCAGCGTCCTCGAAGCTCTCGTCGTCCATGCCTTCCTGTGCGTTATACACATCTGCAATTGCCTGCTTAGCTAGACGGCGACAAGAGTCGAAGTCGTGCTGACAATCGTAGAGGAAGGCGGCATATTCGAGCTTCACGGACAGCCTTATCGGGTGGGAACCTGGGAGTAGGCGCTCGGCAAGCATGGCAGCATTGTTAAAGCAACCTGATGCAATGGGGATGTAGTCTTGAGACGGAAGGAGAAACGAAGAAGTCGACTTGTTGGACTGGGCTGGTCCAAGTCCCGGCGGAAGTAGATGAGATCCACCACCGACTGGGCCGCCTTCAGGAGTCACAGCAGGTGGTGGTGTTGCGGTGAGAGAGTCACGGTTAACAGATGGCGTGGACTTTGAGCTCTTAGCTCCATTAGGAAGGCTCATCTGCGATGTCGAACTCGGAAGGTTATGAATACCGGTTTGTCGGATGCTCGGTTGGTTGTGGAAAAGGACGAATATATGGTAAAACGACGCGCGTAATTTGTACGCCAAAACCTTCAGCTCGACATAATCCGCAACCATGGGCAGCACATACTGCTCGGTAATTACCAAACCTTCCCGGGATAACCAAATGATGTGATGGTACAACTGTAAAGACTTGGTTTCGCGAGTTGGATCGAGTCGACGGAGCTTGCGGGCTCGCAAGAGCTTCTTTGAGAGTATAACTGATAGACCAAGGAGTTTATATAGCATTCCAGAGAGGAAGGGGTTCTCATGACTGGTGCCCGCAGCGAAGTGGCCCAAGAACTTCTGGTCAACTTCGGAAGAGGCCATCCAAATTCCAAACGGAGGAGGGTCGTCCACGTCCTGCCACGCACGGGAAGCGCTGGTTAGCTGGGCGGTCACTTCCTGAAAATCAATTGGCGACCCAAGGGCGCGTATATCATATTGTTCCATATTGCAAGGTGCGTGTGCAAGAGCTAAAGCCAGGAAGAAGCGGAGGGTCGGATGCGGGATTGTGTTGTAACAAGGTGGTCGCAGATGAAGGGGACGCAATCAAGAGGCAGTAATAGCAGTAACAACGCTCAAAAACTCAGATAAAACTTCACTGTCTTGTTTTGTTCAGAAACAAGCTCAGGATATGCTTGGGATATAAGGGCATAAACTTGCAGCGCAAGAGCAAACAACTGGCGCGCGTACCTGAATATATAGGCAATTGATCTAGAGACTCAAAGCCTAGTGTTACTCCTGGAATGCAGATCCTCAGACACGGAAAGTCGAACAGCGCGTAAAATCGAGGTTGCAGGGTATAAGGCCGTTTCGAAATCTCGGCGCTTCCAGCAGTTAACCTTGCTCAGTGGACGACTTCCCGTCTAGGGGTTCGACGAAACTCCCAAGACAGAAACCAACGGCCAATTCGATAGGTATAAATAAGGAGCAAACGTTGAACCGAATTTGCTTTTTGAAAAATCCAAGATGCTAAGGAATCTCCCGTGTCGACTCGCCGCGTAACGCCGTTGAGAAGAGGGTATGAGTTTGCCGAAAGGAACAACGCAATAATATCGAAAACACTTATAGAAATTTTTGTCGACCAACGGGTTGATCGTATAGGAAATCTGGGGTTCGGACTCGGCTATGATCGTGTATGGGAACGAGATATTGTTTTACATTCGGTCAAATGGGGGGCCGACGGGGTAATGTACATGGGATAAGACGAGCTAAAATATTAAGAGTAGGATTTCTACCCGACAATCAGTTTTCAAATATCTTTACGGTACCAGATGCTCTTTCTATTAATATAAGGCGTATAATAATAGAAAGACGTACCTCGGGCAGTGACTTCGTTTGACGAAGCTTGTTGAGAGCCTAATTGTTTGTCGCGTAGCTCAAACTACCAACCAATTGAGGAATTGATGAGGGAGGTAGTCACTGAGGATGATTCGGGCTGGGAAGAGTCGTAGCTATACAGTCTGACGGGCGTGTGATTCATCGTGTGCAAGTACTCGTGAAAGAGATCGCGTCGGACGATAGCCGTCAGAGACAGGCTGACCGTAGAACGATAGAAAACAATCCGCGTTCAGACGGGCGCAATCAATTAATCCACGAGAGGATCAATTGAAAGGGCGAGTCAGAGCATTAAAGGACACGCCGTCAATGCCATTGAAGAAAAGGGAAAAAGTGAATTGTTGAAATTTGAGGAAGAATCAATGTGATTTTGGAGGGAGAAAAGAAGTTCCTCGTACTAGATGTGGACGGACAACGCACGAGAATTCGCAGAGTGGATTAGCGTTAACCCAACGTTAAACCCTGTACGGGTAGAGCCTAACTTCCAGGTGACGCAAGGAAGGAAGGCTCAATCCAGAGAAGAAAATAATGTCAGACGAAATGGACAAGGCATCAAGTCGGGCCCCAAAGAAAAGGCATTGAATAAAAAGCCGAATAGGTTTTCCTTTCCATTCCTTTTTCCTTTGAAGCGCAGCACACTGCCTCCTTTTCCGTGCATCGTGAAGGCATATGCTGCTTAATCATTTCGTGAATTCGTGAGGCGTCAATGAAGGCGGTCGCCAAACGCACATACAAACCCAAGCATCCGTTTCGATGAGCTGGTCCTGCAGGCGAGATGCATAAGTTACGTGTCAAACCCAGAGCTGTTCATTTCGATTTTTCCATCCGGGGGGATATTTGCCTGGCCCCTGGAACCGCTGGACAAGCCTTGTGGGTGTTATTTTCGTCTCAATCCCAGGAGTTGGCATGGCGGTCCAATTGCGATCCAGTCTTCCATGGGCGAGTTATCAAATTGTGGGATCAAAAAGGTATCACAGCGGAGACGAGTACACAAATCGTTCTTCATTTTCCCCCACCGCCCCGGAAGTGAACCGTCGATTCACTCACCGAATGTCTGGCAGAATCGGGCGATAAAAGGAGATAAGAACGACAAGCCCCTCGGTCGCGTCGGCCAAGGGTTAGACATCGTCCGAAGGCAGAAACTATCAAATACGCAGGACTGACAAACGTAGCACAACAGCAAATTAATGATTATTCCCTATTACCCAACGTCTTCGATAACTGGATCGAATCCGATCGATATCGCCCTCGTTCTCCCGTTCTGGAGTACCGGGCTTAACTTCGCAGAGAAGCAGGGATTGTGACAGCGTGGCACGGCCAGGAATTCGGGTCCAGTTTTCTGTTATCGACAGGCTTGTGTGGCTCATTCTCGATGATTCTCCCCCTCATCTCCAGGATATTCTCTCCTCTTTCTCCCAAAATGAAGGGAAGAGTTGGTCTTCAAGGGTGAATGGTTAGAGAGAGAAATGCTGATGAGAAGAGGAGGACGATAATTGACGTCAAGTCACCTGCTACGATGTAACCGTATTGTCACATCACGCTCGTCGTGGTCTATTAAGAAGCGGAAATCTTGAAATCACAATACGGGTAAAATTACCAGCTCTTTCCTCCCAATAATTCTGCCATTCCTGGCTTCATCTTTCTTTCTTTTCGACACCGGGTTATTCTTCTTTGAGGCGAATCATTTTGCCATGTTCAACAAGATCACTAGTCGTCAAGTTGTGCTCATTTTAGCCCATCACAATCGCTCTCTTCACCCCGATGAGCGATTCTCAATGAGCCGTCGCTCGGCTCGCAAGGCAAAACACTCGTTGACAACCCCCTGAACCCATGCAGCGTAGGAAGAAGAGCGGTGAAAAGATGAAGAGCACTTCATTCGAGATCACCCCAGAGTTCTTCCCCTCCCTTGCACAAATCCTCCCAGCCGTATCGTGCCTCTTTGGGGGAGCCGAGACCCGCAGAGCTGCATTGGTGCTTCTCTTCGTCCCACGCAGAAATTTTGCTGCATGGCGAACTCCAGAAGGCTCCGTGGATGTCCCCTTATTTCTCTGGCTCTTCTGATGTCGCGTCCTGCAATGCAATGCAATTTTGAAACGACGCACCCCAAAAGGCTTCCAACAAACACCAAGGTTTAGTCTTTCAAAGAGATCTGGCCCTCGGCCGTTCGATGGGCGCCGTTGGAGGCCGTCTGGGCCGAAGCTTGACCGTTATGGATATTCTGAAGCCTTCTTTCTCTTTCAACTTCCTGAGCTTTCCATTTTATCTGACAGGCCATGGCCGTCTTCCCAAGAACCTCACACTCACGCCAGCCCGATTTTTATTTGCTGAAGGCTGAAGTTTTCACATCTATATTTCCCAAGGTTATTCAGACCCGTCTGGAGTTATCTCGCGCAGAAAACGCGGGTAACTTGGTTTTCTTTCAAGCGACCCGGAATTTGTAGTGTTCACTACATGTCATCTCACATCTTGTTTGTTCCTCTGAAATTATTCAGCGTCAAATCACATCTTCATTTTCTATCTATCTCTCCAGGACTACCCTTAAACACCTTTCCCCAAGCCGTTCTTATCATGCAGTTGTGTCATTGGTGGTAGTCGTTCATGATAGCTCCCAATCCGTTCAATCCGCCCAAGGAGGCGAGGCGCAATCTTGGGTCAAGCACTGGGAGACCATATCGGTTTCTCGAGAACAAGGCTAGTTGACTGTTTTCTGTGGCCGGTACAGAGACCGTTCCTCGGGCGATGGTTCATAGCAATCGGTGCATTCTTGCTCCACTTTCACTGTCTGCCATATCTCTCGTTTTGCGCAAGCGGTCTGGACAAGACCAGCCCCTGGGCAGTATTTCGCAAATACGATACGAATATGCCCGCATCTCCAAATATGGCGGTAGTATTGACACATGAGGGATGGTAAAAAGCTGCTACTGATAAACTGGCCTTAGTATATCTATTTTTGCTTGAACCGAGGGATCTATACCAACCGGTCTTGAGACTTTGGTGATGTATAAAGTGACGGTTAATGAGAGGACTCGAGAATCGCTTCGAGGGCGGTTGTGTGGGCTGAAGGTATAAAGTCGAAGTCGAAGAGCAACTGAAAAGAGTGACAGAGTATGCAATCGAGATGCAAACGAAGGTGTTGAAGAAATTATCTGAGAATGCACCGTTTATAAGGTCCAACCGTTACTTGTTGCCAGAACTGAACGGCCATAAGAAATTAACTGGTATTTATATTGATCTCTATATTATAGGAACTCTATCGTCGAGGCGGCGACAACCTTTTCTCTCTTCCCTCCCTTCGCCTTCTCTCTTGGGCATCAGTGCAACGAAGATGGCATCCCACATTTTTCTCGCAAACAATGCGGTAGAATAGCCAGAACAGGTTCAGAGATCCAGAGCCACCGTCTTCGATGAAGTATAACTGCTTCATGTTCATTGTTGTTTGCTGTTTGCCCCTAGGCTCGAACCTGTAACCTCCCTCGTCTTGCCAAACCTCGAGTGGCCCAAACTCTATTTATATATGGTTCGATCTCAGTCTCTAATTCTTTCCGTCGCGGACGCCTTTTCGCGTTCACTTCTGTTGCCCATGCCCAGGCGTCCTTCCTCCTTACTCCATCGATAACTGGTCCTCCATGCCAGGTCCTAGCTCCAACGTTCATGCAGCTCGCCATAGCCTTCATCAGGTATATGCGCCTTTGTATATTGACATGTACATTGCGTGTCTTGATTGCTTCCGTCCTTTAACTCCCAAGGCGTAGCCCTCCGAAGGGCTTCTCTGTTATTGTCTGGATCTACCACAACTTCATGGGAGATCTCGCGGCTAACGACTGCACTATCGCCCGATGAAGCTCTTGGGTGGCTTCTTCCTCGCTCTGCGTTTCCGCCATTTCTGTATCGCCATTCTCATCCGTTTCGAGTAAGGCTTCCTCCTGCGCGGCCTCGATCTCTTTAGCCTTCCGCTCGAGCTCTTTATCCTGCACCAGAAACTCTGCGCGCCGTAGGGCCGCCGTGCCCGACCGGTCGTAGAAATGAAAGATCGAAATATCAATGGTTTCCCGGCCGCTGGCATGCCATCGCATGAGCTCGATATCCTCTTCGATAGTCCAAGCGTGGTTGGTGTGTCTCGATGCCTTGAGCGTCCAGTTGTTGGGTATAATCTCCCGCATGCGCAGGTCTGCCATACGACGAGTGATTGACGTCGAGCTACGCCCTCCGGGCATTGTATTAGCGAGTTCGCTGGCGGATTTATTATACATGGCATTGATAATCAACCACATCTCGTCTTTTGGTGTCCAGGGCGCGCCAGAAATACCGACTATAAACAATATCATGTTAGCCGCTGCATACTCTCGGGATGGGGGTAGAAAGGAACGAGTATCTACTTACACCCTTCGGGAACACGTTGAAAGCTATGCTGCATCTGAGGGGGAGGTTGAGTTATCTGAGCGGGTGGTTGAGATAATACCTCAGGCGCGCCATGTGGTAGCCATGTGCCCACAGGCTGTGGGGCCGTCGGACTTCCAGATTCCAGGACGTCGGTGTTCATTTCTGGTGCTGGGACCACTCCCGGGGTAGCAGGGGGTTTCACAATCTGGCTCGCTCGCCGGTGCAACGGATGATCTCTCATTCCGGTTTTCAACGGGAGTTGTTGGTTTGGCTGTTGTTCTAGCCAGTTGATCATAGCTTGGTGATATTCATTCTGGCTTTGGTACCAGCTTATCCGATCTTGCTGAGTTTTAGCTTGGTGCTGGTGAAAAATGATCTGGTGGCTAACAATATAATCTGCCACCTGCTCTTCTAGCTCCGCCGGCAGCTGCGAGCCCGCATATTCTTGGATCCGTTGCAGGTCTTCATCAGCTCTATTACGCCGCATTTCGACCACGGAGTGGAGAAAATACGTCTGTGCTGCGTTATTCTGCGACGCAATTCCTCGGTACCGTTCAGCGTTAGCCTCGAGTCGTTCAAGCTGGTTTTCCGTAAGTTCTTCAGACTGGTCACGGCCACCTCGATCCCAGAGCATAGACTTTCGGTTAAAATCGTCGAAAATGGCCCTGCGCTGTAACAGGTTCTCGTTAAGCGCTACAAGCTGTAGTTCGAATTCGTGCCTATACCAGTCTGCCAGGACCACCGCCCGGAGGATTTCCACATTGGCGTGGTACAAGGTTTGGTATGCTCGTGTCTCTCTCTCGAGTGGGGAGAGTGAAGCATTCTGAGCTTGCCCCTGAGGGGCAGGGGCTGGAACTACTCCCTGTGTCTGGGCCTGAGTTTGAGGCTGTTGATTCTGTTGATCCATTGTTTGTTCTAGTTAGCTTTGCGGTTTGGGATTTATGGATATGGATAAGGGGCGAAATGTCTTCTGGGGGTGGAAGTGTGTTTTCTGTTGTTGGAGGTGGGGTAAGGGTGAAGGGGAGGAGGGTATTGGATATGATGTTCCGGATGTTGGTGATGGAAAGGTAAGTGGATGAGATGTTTGAAGGTTGGAAATGCTTTGGATATGTTTTGTGTGTGCGATTGTTGTGGTTGTGAAGTGAATTGGTGAAGGGAAGGTAGAGGCATGGTTCCTGTGCCTCTTATATATCTGCTCCTCATGGGGATGGTCTTCACTGCTTCTTCTTCACCTTTGTGATGGGAGCCTCTCTCAGTTTGAAGAGCATTGTTTGAATGTGAAAGAACAGAGGCAGACTAACAAGGGAGCCGGGGAGCAAAAGGACAAATAATCAAAGAAACGGGAGAGAAACAAGGACAAGGACAAGAGGATGGGAGACAATGGACAATGAAGAAAGAGTGTTCTACACTTACCTCTTTATCGTACAGGCCCTTTCCCCTCGAGACAATGGCCCAACAGTGTTGTGGGCTCAGTCACCGCCCTCCTTTCATATCGATGAAAGGGTCGTCAACGGGGAAGAATGTAGGCTACACACACCTCGCGCCTTCGCGCGAGATTGGACATGTTGGCGCAGAGTCGAATGGCCGCCCGCCCCGCCTTTGGGCTGGCAAAGGGCGCAGCCCACCCCGGAATCTGTGGCGTAGATATTGCTTGTGGAAGCACCGTAGCGCTGAGCGGCTTCTTTCGACTGCATCCGGATCAGATCAGGAAACCCCTCTTGTCGTGTCTGTTGATCTGGGTTGCCGGGACCTTGACTACCTCCAGAGCTTGGGCAACTGCCTGATCATGAACCTTTTTCTTCGATTGACGCATCGCATTTGAGAGGACATGGAACATAAAGGTCCCGTCAGAGAGAATATCTGTGATCTCCTGGCTTCGAAATTCTTTTCTGCCTCGGCCTTTGTCAGCTCGATTCGGGGCTTCGATTGCTTAGCGTTTGGGCGACTTTGGATTCGCGTTTGGTTCCGGTGGTCTTTTTGGCTGATTTCTTGCCTGTCTCTGTCTGCAAGTTATCAGCGCTCGGAGATGGGCGGGGAGCTGGTGGCGGAAGGCATTTTGAGTCGTTAGCACCATACACCGGTGAAATAGGCGGAAGTTCTCGGCACAACGGCTGTAGCGGCAGCCACGATATATAAAAAAGTACATATATATAAGTGTGAGTGTATATACCTACCCCACCCCACTGAAACAGGGCCAACCAAGTTGGCCCTACATCACAGAGAGGAGAGGATAGGAAGAGAAAGAAGAAAGAAAAATAGAAGGAAGGGGGGAGGTGGAGGGGGTATATATACACATCCGACGAAAGTGAATGGTTCCCTCACGGTTGTGATCTATGGGATAATTCACTTTATCGTGCTCCGCAGGCTCTGAATCCTTGACCTTCCCAGCGGAGCGCGGGCGGGAGTATGGCGAATAAAGGGGATCCGGAAGTCTGGGAGTGTGAGTATTGGTGATGTTTTGGGTGGTTGTGGTGATGGGTGGTGTGGTGTGTTTCTGGCTCCCGAGGCTGAGGGACAGTGGTGGTCCATGTCTTTGGTTCAATGTCTCTAAAGAGTAGGTCCAGATTTCATACTGTCTCTCCTAGCACAAAGACAAACGAAAACCTCGCAACATATAAGACCACGACAAACAAGTATCTTCAAACAGCCGCCAGAGCAAGCAAACGGGAAACTCACTCCTCCTCACCCTCCCCCATCATATCTTTCATCCCGCTCTCAAAGCCCTATACCTTCGCAGTAGAGACTGAAATCCTCTTCAACCGCCTGCCAAACACCTCCAGCCTAACTCCATCACAAATCCCCTCAACCTTCTCCGGGAAATGCCCCCAATATCCATTTTATTGTCCGATGTACTGGGCATTTCACTGCCTGTTTCCTCGTAATGCAACCGCTGAGGCAATGCGCATCCTAAATAAGGCTTTGCTACAGATTACCCCGTAAACGGGGAGCTTCACGAATATAGATTCGAACAAGGTAACAATAATAGCATTCCATACGCTCCACGCGCAAAACTCCTATCTAATGTTTGATATGTTTATCCATCCGGGTGGTTTGATACCATGCACCAACGAATAACAAAAAAAAAAGAAAAAAGCACACAGCCCTGACAGAATCGGGGAAAGGGGACGATTAAAAAAGGATAATCAAAAAGGGGAGTACAAATTGGGTATATATGCGAAAGGGAAAGAAAGAAACGAGAGAAAAGCCTGAAAAAGAAGCCCCCCCAAAAAAAAAAAAAAAAACCAAAAACGAGGCGAAAGAATAGAACAAAAGGGAAACATGCAAGCTCTCACTCAGTCATCATCTTCATATCCCACAAACGCCCTTTTCACAAAAGTTTTCCAGACTTTATTCCCCGTCTTCACCCTTGTTTGCTTATTTATTTCGACGGTGTCGTCACTGTCTTCCGCAATAGTCTCATTTGGAGAAGAATCAGTTTCGACGTCTGCATCGGCATCATCCGATGAGTCTAAGACCGAGTGTTTCGAACTCCTGCCCGCAATCATGGAAGCAAGTCCAAAGTAACTCCGAACAGTCATATCTTCCATATTATAAACCTTATCCGTCCGCGTGTCATACTCGACTTCATACTCGAACGGTATCGGATCCTTCGGTTTCTTCCCGCCCTTCTTGTTGTTATCCGTGTACTTATCGATCAGAAATTCCCTCCAACCTGGAGTTGAATCGTATGTTGTAGACTCGCGCTCCATGGATGCGATTTCCGCGTTTAGTCGTGTGAGATTTGCGTAGTATTGGGTGTATCCGAGCCAGGTTAGGGGTTGGTTTGAGTACGCTGGGCCCGGGGGAGCGCTTTTCGAGGGGGGTTTGGGGATTTTGGATTTTGGCTTCTTCTTCTTCTTCTTTTTATTGTTCTTTTTGCCCTTTTTGGATGTGTCTGCGTCGTTGTCGGATGGGGTGTCATCGTTGTCTTCAGTGTCATCGTAGTCGTCATCACTATCGTCCTCGACTGGGCTGGGGGAGGCTTTGTTGTCTTCTTCGTAGTCGTCGCCATCTTTCAGTTTCGATGCGGCTTCGACTTCGGCCCAGGTTGGGGTGTTTTCTAGACCGGTGATGTTGTATTCGATGACGCGGAGGGATGGGAAGTAGTTCGGGATAACACTTGGTGAGACGAGGGATACGCTGTATCTCTCGGCCCATACGCCGTCGATCTTCTTTAGAAACTTTCGCCTTTGCTTCTTCTTCTTTTTCTTTTTCTTTTTCTCGGTTTGGAATTCGCCGTCACTTGAGGATTCTTCATCCTCAAGGTCGTCCTGTAGATCAAACTCCTGTTCCTCCGTACTCGCGGGTGGGAAGGCGTACCACTTGGGGGAACTAGGTAGGTTCTCCCATAAGGCTTTGAGACTAGTAAGGTAGTCCACACCTGACTGAATCGAGACTTGGTCATCTGCCTCCTCATTCTGACCTATATCAAGGCCCCCGATAGTCAAATCGTGAGCATCCTGGAACATGAAATGATCAATATTCATATGTCCAAACGAGCTTCCAACCACCACGTCACGGAATTGCCTCAGCCACAGGGTATATTTCTGCCAGCAGGTCTCATCCCAGTTTTCTTTCGTGCTCGTCCTTGCTGGTGGGACGTGGCCGATGATAATCGCCTTCATCTTTCTTTTTCGTAAGGATTGTAGTTGAATACGTAACCATTCCATGTGCTCGTATCCTGGTTCGGATTTGTGTTTGCACCCGTCAACTGCGCTGTTTTTGTCGAAGAAATACATAGTGTTCAGGCTGACGACGGCCAGTTTATCCGGAATCACTTCGGTGAAATACCAGCCTCCCTCGTGGAATGAATGGCGCTGTTCCTCTGGTATGAACTTATGCCAAATCTCCCCGAGTCTCTTTGTCCAACGGTTAGGCCCATCTTTCATAATGTTGTGTGGCATAATATCGTTGTTCCCGATAGATGGGACAATCGGAATCTGGAGATCGCCAGCCGAGTCTGGATCGTCTTTCTGAAAAGCTTCGAGGACTTTATCCGCCATGGCCTGGTTCAACTCCACGATCTCCTGTTCCGTTCGTGGTTGTTTCTCATCGTTATCGTGGCGGGCTGAGTCCCCCGTCCAGATTACGAAGTCGATCGAATCGCGAAGGTTCTCGTTGATCCATTTAAACGTCTCGTTGACGAGTGTGAAGGGGGTATCGCAACTCGATCCTTCTGCGCCCAGATATCCGGTACCGTCGCCGGAACCGCTGTGACATCTGTGGTCCTTGTCCGAATTTGAGCCGGCTTTGTAAAAGTGATCAGGATGTATATCTAACGCGAAGAAATACTACTATTAGCAACTCAAGTGTCTCGTTCGTCAGGCAGACACATATGGGGTATAGCTTACCAGTTATATGAAGAAATCGACCATGTAAACCACCAGACGTCTTGCCATCACCTTCGACCTCGTGATCTTGAAGATCTTGAAGCTTCGCGGCTATTTGTTCAACCCCCCTTAGCGGTTGTTGCTCCTGCGCAGACACAGAGGTCGCACATGCTGCGCCAAGAACTAGGAACTGTAACCAACGCGCCATGATTTCCGCGCCCGCGGAAGTCAACAGTGCTGGCTTGCGGTATTTAAATTAACACATGGACAACAGTGCGGCTAACAAAGCTCTTTATCGTGTACAAGAACTGCGAGTAAAGAAAGCCAGGCGTTGTTGAAGAAAGGAAGAAAAATGAATGAAGGATCGCTTCGTGCCAGCGTAGGCGGAAGCTTTTTTGTCTCTCTGAACAACGAAACAGTCAACGACGTCACGGTTCGAGTCAAAGACTCGTTGATCAGTGGTCCACCCAATCAACAGGCGACTGTCCCACGCTATTTTGGAGTCTTCAACGCAACGTTCATCCTTCGCTGGCCCCTGAAAATGAGTAAATTAAAGGAAGGTATCACTCTTGGCGTTAGGAAAGAATGAAAAAGACATTTCGATTCTGGGGTTCAACCAGAAGAGATATATATCTCATGTCGCATGATCGCCCCCGATCAACTGATCAGTCGCATGCCTCTCCATCGCCCCATCATCGTCTCTATCCATGGATCTTTCTTTCCTTTCTCACCCTCAAGGTCATCACGACCAGCAAACCCCATCATGATCATCCCCCACACACACTTCCAGATCTGGCTCCTCGGGACCACGCTTAGCCAATCATGACTGACACGTGTGTCGGGTTGTTCTTGCACCTTGGGGACTGCCAAGACTCTTGGCATACTTTAAGGGGGTAACGAAACCTTATCTCCGATTCTCTGGATAAGCTTTATTCCGTAAGAAGATGATTATCTAATGTGGAAAGTCTGTTTCAACGTCGTCCGTGCGTTGACAGGTGGTGGTCTGGGCTATCAATATGCCGTGCACTTTACTGAGAAGCGATCAATGTGCCTTCATTCCAAAAGAGGGGTGTTAGGTACATCTTTCTCGGTGGACTATACACTACCAGTGTGGTGCTATGCATAACGCTCAGACGAGCCGAAAAGCCTTTGCAACCTCCCGTTTGTTTGTTAATTGAGCCTACAAATCACAATAGAAACATCTGTTCAAATGGAAGACAAGAATGAATTAGCTCGCAGTCCGAAGAGACCCAGTACCAGATAATACGACATGACAGTCGTGCTTGCTGCGGGAACCTGCACTTGGGCTATGATTCCTAGTCGTTAAATAATGGCAGACATCAATACCTTTTGTCTCCAGGTCATATGCCAGGCATATTTCTGGTGCGTTCAGCACGGGTGATCAGGATTCCTGGATTGATTGGTATAGCAGTCAGTCACCGAGAATCTATCTGAATTCTATATTAGCTATCGTCGAACCCGAACATGTATATTAGTTATCCAATAATTTAAATTAGTATGTGTCAATATATGTAAACCTGTGTATATATACCCGACATTCCAACCAACTAGAACCATCAATCTACTGATACACCTTCACCGAGTTCACCCCCCAGTACGCTTCCTCAAACTCCGCAGGGTTATCCCTCACAAAGTCCAGACACGTAGGCGCGCGATCCGAACACGACGATTCCGCCCACACGCCCTCAGCCCAATCACCACAGAATGTCGTATCGAAAATGATCTGCATATCATAGAAATGGTCGTTGATATCGCACGGGCCCTGGAACGCGGCGTCGGGGAATCCCCATGATTTGGGATCAGGGTGTCCAAGCTCGATGTCTAGTGGGACGGTGCCCCCCCATGCTCTCGTGAAGAACCAGATCTTGATATATTCGGGTGTCCATTCCATTGCGTACACCCCACCGCCGGCTTTGTTAAACCCTGTGCCGTATGAGTTCGGTACTGTGGAAGTGATTCTGCAACCGGCATTTGGGCTCTGATCCGGTGCTTCGACGTCGCAGTCGTCGGTCTTGAGAGATCCCGAGAAACCCCAGTCCTGGATCGAGCAGTTGGCGTTGGTATGAGCGACCATGTTGTTCCTTGTCTGCTGGTGGACACCCTCCAAGATGTCGACCTCACCGCCAACCGGCCAGTTGGGACCCAGCATCCAGAAGGCAGGCCAGGTGCCGCAGACTCCACCGGGCATGTGACTGAAATCGCCAATGAAGAGCCCGTGGTTATATGACTTTTTGCTGGTGATTCGGACGCTGGGACGGCCGTCGTGGGTGATGTTGGTGTAGTCGACACCCATATAGACGCTCTGGGAACCGTCCGAGTCTGTCTTTATATCCGTGAGCCCTGTGCTGTGGGCAGTTGCCGCGTCGACGTATTTGACGAATCCATGAGTCGGGTCCTCGCTGGTGAAGAAATCGAAATTTGGAAAGAAGTTTGTTGCGCTGAAGTCATCAACGAGCGTATAAGCTGCCCCTGATTGGGCGAATGCTAAAAGAGCGACAGAAAGGAGAGAAGAACGCAACATGTTGACTGTTGTATTGGCAAAGAAACCTTTGCAGAAGCGAAATTTTTCAAGAGTGGCAGGCGCAAAAAAAGGCCAAAATAAAGAGAGTGACGGATGGGTTTTCGTTCCATAATTTCTGGGGAAATTGATGGCCTTTATGAGAAACTTTGACCTCGAGGACCCAAGTCAATAATACGAACGGTTAAGAATATCGTGGCTCTGGTTCGAGACCGTGACTTGGCTTGAGAGGCACATTGCGAAAGGCTAGCTGAAGACGACTGTGCTGCATGAATCTGTGAGCTGTCACTCGATGATCGCAAGAAAAACTTTTGTGAAGCTCGCTCAGCTGGGCCGAAATCTGGTGGCTTGCAGGTCAATTGCAAGCCACAGGGGAGAGTTGGGTTTCCGGCCTCGTATCTCGAGGGTATCGTCCCTGTCGATTGGAGATCGACGGAACTGATAAAATAGGCGCAAAATTAATCCGGAGCTCCGGAGGAAGATTCAGGGGAGAAAACAAAAAATATTCCATAATCAGCCTTGTGAGACGGGACGGGACGCTGGTGAAGGAGAGGGACAACGTGGTGTCGAGAAATGATGTATGACAGATTGTGAGCGATGTCCTCTCAGCATCTGGCGCTGGCAGGGGACTGAAGACAACTTAAGCGCTGTTGACCCGAGAAAACCGAAGGGAATGATATCTCCTTCAATCTTCACCATTCGAGATTTGGGTATTTTGACGCAGAACGCACCGAGATGCCATCCTCAGGTCTCTCCGGGCATCAACACGGAATTGAATTGAGATTCGAGGGGCACTATTCACTGCCCTCCGGCCCATCGCTTTTAGAAGACGCCTGATGTGTTTGATCTGTTCATGCCCTCTGTATGAAAGGAGGGGCCTGAATGCCAGTAATACGGGGATCAAAACACTCTGCGAATGCCCCCCGCCAAATCGTAATTATGGGGATCCTAATAACTCTGTCGAGGAGATATAAGGATGAGGCAACAGTGTCGAGCCTACAAGAAACCTGTAGAGGCAGTTCCCGAGATGTCGAAACATTGAGATCTTGGTTGGCGTTGACCCCACTAGTCACCAAAATCGTATCATTCTGGGTAACGCTTTCCACCACTTCTCTAGACAAAACTTCAAAGAGACGCTCCCATACTCTGATAGATGGAGTGTCTGCTTCTTTCCATGCCGTCTCTTGCATCTTTATCTTGATCCTTCGATGCGGTTGAGGTGCCTCGGCATTGTCATCAATTCCTCTCTAAGCGCTGAGTAACCCGAATCCACCGGACTCGTAGTACTAGTAATTAATGAGGGGTGAGGGGAGCATTTCGGATCGCTATTATCAGAAAGCTGCATTATTTTACCTTTGTTACTCTCAAAACTCGTTTGCTTTAACTTGAGAAGACCTATTTCCATCTATTCTACAGTAAACGAGACAGTACAGAACCAGTAGCCATCATGTCGAACTTTCCCAAACTACAGCCCGCTTTCACGATTCTTGTAAGATCCTTGGGCCGTCTATGATATCTAGAAAACGAGTAACTAACAGGCCCATGATACGAACAGGTTGAGATTGACGCCCCTGTTTCTATCGGTATGGACCTCCCTACCTGTCCCATCCGTTGGGCCTAGACGAAAGGAAACGGCCTACTCATACCCTTGAATGCCGTATATAGGAAGCGTCTCGAAGAACAACAGCCTGAGTGTCGTTGTACGTCATGCTATATTTCCCCTACAATATACGTAATAGACTCTTGTTAACTCACGTTTGCTTCAAAAAAGCCCATGACCGGAGGAACTATCAAGAGCGAACCGGGTTTCTCTCCAGCTCTTGACTCCAAGTTTGTCGGGACTGGGAATGATTATATCCGTAACGATGTTGATAGGAAGCGTATGAGACTTGATGCTCATGGGGTGGTCAAGTATGTTGGCTGTGCCTCTCATCCCAAAGGGTAGGTGATAGAGTGGGGGCTGACTGGGCTGAAATGATACAGGACAGATGATGGCGCCGTATGTATATCTTGTCCCCTTGGGACAGCTCAACCCGAAACTCCTCATGGTTAACGTTTTTAACAGGGGATTTACCTGCATTACACCGGTGTGGCTGAGGCTACGGAGGAGATAACCGCCGCATTGACCGGCTCCGTAGAAAACATAACTACATCGTTCGGGAATACATGTACGCCTATCCCCTTCCAGTGCAAATATCAGCTAATTGCTAACCTCTGTTTCTCGCAGTCACACATATCACCTTCGAGGTATGAAATATCACAGCCTGGGGCCTCCTTTGAGGTTGACTTTCAAACTAACTGATAATACGGGAAAATCAGACTGGGAGCGAGGCATACAAGGGTCTCGAGGATGGGGTTTTTGTGGCGACTGGCCGATTCATCCGTGAGAAGGGTAAGCCTATTGTTGTTGAGTACAAGGTCAGCCAGGTGGTTCAGGGGTAAGGGGATGTGGCGCCTTTTTTGGTATTTTGATTTCCAGAGGTGAGAGAAGAAATCTAGGGATTATTGGGTGATATGAGAATGTGATCGTGCTTGTATCGGTAATTCCTCCAATGGATATTTTATCCTTTAACGATTAGATCTCGTGACTAAATTGAAATATAAGATACACGCTATAACTCCGAAAAGAAGTCATTCCTCCGCACACGATAGAGGTCGTGAACGGAAAATATTTTTTCAGAGGCCATCCCAACATGGCGTGTATAAGGGCCATTTATGATACGTAGAAAGCAGCTTTATTCGGTGACACGTAACAAAACAAGACAGGACAGGGCAGGTTTCTTTTAGACAACACGCTTAACCTATCGAACGGAAAACCTATCAGCATATTGAAAGCTCTAGGGAGACAGATCGATAGGGGGATGTCAAACCTCGAAGAATCTCTTCAACCACCAGACCTGGAAAACACCCTCTCCGAAAAGCACAAGTAGCTGTCCTACACTCCACCATTTAACCCTCGAGTTGGTACTTTCAGCGGTGTTCCTGTGTGTCTTTTCCCTGACGACGATGTAGGATTGTTCATCCTTGACTTGCGAGACGGTTTCCGAGAGTTTGCGAACTGTTGGTAAATATTAGCTCGAGCTCTGATTCACAAAGTAATGTGTCGAGAATCAGGATTGTCTAACCTTCGGCTTCCAGTGGGTCGGCCTCAATTTCGGATTCGGGTAGATATACGATGCCGTGGACGTTGAACGAAACCTCCTTGCTGTTTGATGTCCATCCCTCGTTGCTGAAGCAGTAAAGGAACTTGCCGTCCATCTTGGCTATGAAGGAATAATCGCCGGAGGAAACTGCTTGTCGGTGGTTCTTGTACTGTCCGGCGGGATCTTGGACCTAAAGGTGGGGGAAACGGACAATAGTTAGCAATTGAACTTATTTAATCCACTTAGAGAGCTGATTCTGAAGCTCCGTCCCCGTTGCTGAAGATTGACATGGTCTCGTGAGGAAAGAGTCGAGGTCGTCATACCCAGAAGTCAATGTCAAGATTCCCACTCCCACCAAACTCCCGATCTCCAACTTGGAACGTAACAGTCATCTTATCATCCTTATGCAAATGCTCGTGAAAGCATTCCCTCGAATGTGCCTTCAACTGAATATTGTGCGCCGATACGATCCCTAGCCATCCCAGCGCGGCCACCACGAGGGTGAAAAGGGCGGAGCGCATGGTCCCGGTTGCTCGAGCGGGATTCCTCGCTAGTACACACGAAAATCAAACAAAAAGAGAAGAGAAGGTGGTGGTGAGGTAAGGGAGAGCAATTCAAAAATAATCCGAGGATCGGGCAAGGTGGTAACAATTGACGAGGAAGTCCGAGAAACTTGCGCGTTTAGGGAGAGTTGGTTGGCAAGCGAGGAAAAGGTGTCAATCTCGTTTACCGTATTCGTATTTTACAACTTAACCGCCGAACACGCACTTCCAACAGAATTTCCCTTCCTCGCACTTGCATAAGGACCACAACATTGATTTGACTGCTGTCATGGACATCGTGTCAATCGCTGAGACGCTGGTCTTTCTCAAAGAATTATCCACGCGTGATTCCTGTCGGTGACTATCCTTTCCTGGGGTATGCTTTCTCCATGCTGACTGGATTTTTCGGACTGCCATATCGAGACAGCGTCCAACACATCCACGTTCTGAGGGAACCGTGTTTATCTCCACCTGTTTGGTCTTTCTGTGAAGGTTTCTTCACTTTGTTCTCTTTATATAGCTTTGAGCGCTGTACAATTATTGGGCTGTGTGAGAGTCAGTGCAGTATCGTCGCATCGCTTAGGATTCTTTCCAGCATCCATCCAGCTTCTGGCTTGTTGATCCTTTTCCTCTCTATTTCAGTTTAGCCTGTGGGGGAAATATGCATAAGCTTATCATGGAAAAGAGAGCACAGTAACGAATGTACTCATTTATCTTGGGGGTCTGGTCAGGTCACTTATGGTTGACGAATGATCTGTTGAGAGCAAGCTAGACGTGGAAGCTTGAGAGAAGTCAGATAATGAATCTGTTGAAGCAAGGTTCACCATGAACCCTTCTCCTCACTTAGTGCTCGGCGATACCTTCAGATTGTACTTAATAATGGATGGGTGGGATTCCGCCAGACAACTCATGCCATGTCACACGGTCACTAAGTGAATGGTTCCGTATCTTTAGATGAATTTAGTTCAACTAAGTCTAGTTCAAGAGATCTTTCCTTTTAACACACGATGAAGTGCTGGTTTTCATTTTCGTTAACATAAAGCGTTCCATCTGTTCACTAACATATCAATCATTCATGCGACAAGATGCCTACTATCAGGGCTGAAAATGGGAGGCAGGTGAAGGTGACTATGGGTGATATCCTTAGAGGATCAAGAAGAATTAAGGTGGAAAAAGCTGAGATTGCAGCTCGCAAGGTAGGGATAGCACTGTGCCCTTTTCGGATCATACGCCATTCTTGGTAGATCGTGTTCCCTACTTCCAATTCTCTTACGTTGTGGAGGCTTGGAGAGCTGACCCTCACCATCACTAGCGCGCGAAATCACTTGACAAATCTCTCGACACCTCAACACCACCTAAACCCACATCACCCCCAAGAGAAGTTCAGGTTCGATCACCCCAAAGCGGCGCGAAAACAACCTCGAAACCAGCGAACGGAAAACTGGCAAAACCCACACCAGCACCAAAATCTACAAGCCAGCCCGAACTAAAAGAGCATTCCAGAGCATCAACATGGACCGCTGAGCAAGACGCGCGACTGAGACGACTTAAACGAGCGGATGCGGGGTGGACAGCAATTTCAGCCGTAATGGGAAAATCAATACCATCTTTAAAAACACGTTGGACAGAACTTGAGCACGAGAAAGCTCAGAACGATAGAATGTCTGGAGGCCTACCTCCAGACCACTCTGGGGGTTGGACTCCCGATCTAGACGCGTATCTGAAAGGACTTAAGGAGTCGGATTTGTCGTGGAAAGTGATTGCGGCTACGATGGGGAGGACGGTGGGTGAAGTTAAAGCGAGGTGGCAGATTTTGTCGATCCTGGAGAGGGAGGAGAGGGAGTCGAAGGAGGCTATGGCGATGGATGGAGCTCAGATGTCAAGGCAGAATAAACGCCAGGTTTCGTTCGCTAGTCCGCTTATTATGCCTGAGAATGTAAGTGTGCCTTATTACTGTTTCAATTGGAGGATACTTCGCGATGCATTTTCAATCCGGATGCTTTCATCTCTGGATTTGGCTAACGTCGATGGATTACAGGAATCGCCTCAGAACGGCAAATCAAGGCGGCCAGTTCTCTTTGTCGACGAGGACTTCAGCGTCGACGATATCGTCCTGCTCAATAGAATCGCGTCGAGATATGAAGAAGAGAAGTGGCTACGGATCACATCTCGCTTCTTCGACAAGACGGGAAAACGAATCACAACCCAGCAGGCGAAGAGTCGCGTTGCTGAGGTCGAGTAGATCACTGAGAAAGGTTTAGGATACCGGTTAATCTCGGAGTTTTTATTGGATGCGAAGGCAAAGGGGTGTCTATATCTATATCGGGGTGAGGGATATCATGGGGATGCCGGATTCCAGGGGGATATTAATCTTAGCCACGCCTGAGGAGCATTCCATGCTAATTTGTCAACAACAATGATAATAACAACATATATGTTTTCCTTCTAACGAGTTTCCCAGTCCCTCGGCTTTAACAATGCTTGGGCGAATTCTTCTTAAGAAAGAGCTTCTAGACCATCGAAGACCCAAGATTTCGATGTTCCTGGTTCCCGCGTATGTACTACCGGGACTTACCCGAAGGCGGATGCGGATGCGTATTTTCTTGCATGTTATATCGGGGAACGTGGGTACGGGGCGATAAACGATAAAGAATCTTCCGCGAGCCCCGAACAATGCCATCGTCTAGTCCTACTGAGTGGATATCACAACCTCCAATTTTTGACAACTTCTTGGGCCAAAACAGGCGGATGGGTTCCACAATGTAGATAAATTCCCGCTGCGGAATTTTTGAGTTTTGTGTATGGGAGCATGAACCACAGCTTGCGCGTTCAAGTAGGCCGACCTACACCCGAGATTCTAGCCGGCGACAAAAAGATTCTATGGGAGAGAGCAACACGCTTTATCGACAGCTCGAGTCCATGACGTCGAGATAGGATTGACCCTTGCCCGCATGAAGGAATTCTTCATAAAATTAAACAATTTAAAGATGCATAAAAATAGACCAACAGCCTTGAAGAACAGGTCACGTGTGCCTCTGCAGAATTGAAACACAACACAAACAGTGCAAACAGCCAAGTAATACGACGTAAACCGGTTTGACCTTGCAGCCCCTGAGTCTGGCTGGCCAATCTTGTGGCTTACAAAAGGACCCGCCCATCCCTCTTTCGGGTTAGCCGCGGTTAAGTTGTTTCATTCCAGAAAAACGCATCGTCAGGACCGCGATTTTGACCTTCTCGACCATCTTCATCGGTTTCTCTCTCACTCTCGATTTCTTTTTGCCTCAACTTCGTTCCTTGGGTCAATCTTTCTTGTCACTCTTTTAAAGAAAGTCTCTTCAAGAGGTGTCAGTCCTTTTTATACCTGACTTTCTCTCTTTTTTCTAATCTCCTCACATTCGTTTTTAACTACTATCAATAATACCTACCATACACTCACTCCCCGATCAAGCACGAACCGACAATGCGTTTCTCCAACATCGTCTCCCTCGCCCTGGCGGCAGCTCCAGCAGCTGTCTTCGCTAAGGGAACCCCAGGTTTTTCTCTGGGTGCCCAGAACCCCGATGGTTCGTGCAAGCAGACCACCGATTACGAGAAGGATTTCGACGCATTGAAGGCTCACACTAAGCTCGTCCGAACTTACTCTGCGGACCAGTGTGATACCGCTGTCAACATCCTCCCCGCTGCGAAGAACAAGGGTTTCAAGGTCGTTTTGGCCGTCTGGTTAGTTTCCCTAGAAAGCCGATGTCCCTGAGTAATGTGTGTGGTTTGGCTAACAGTCCTGCGTTTTCTCAAGGCCCGATGTTCCCGACTCATTCAAGGTCGATGTTGATGCATTGAAGAAGGCTGTTCCCGGAAACGAGGATGCTATCGAGGCTATTACCGTCGGATCCGAGTCTCTCTACCGTGAAGCGTTCACCGGCCCAGAACTCCTGTCCAAGATCCAGGAGGTCGAGAAGCTGTTCCCTAAAGTTAGGGTTGGAACTGCCGACAGCTGGAACAAGTTTGCTGATGGCACTGCGGATGCCCTCATTACTGGGGGTGTGAAGTACTTGTATGCATATACCTCGTTTTTATGAAAAGTACAGGAGGGGAAGCTAACGTTCGTTTTAGCCTCATCAACGCCTTCGCTTTCTGGCAAGGCCAGGATATCAGCAATGCTACCGCTACTTATTTCGATGATATGATGCAGGCTATCGGCCACATCCAGGACGTCGCCGGTGATAACGCCAAGGACATCCACATGGCTAACGGAGAGACCGGATGGCCAACCAGTACGTGAACTGACAACCCCAATATCAACCCGTGATCTTTTTGCTAACACGCGTACAGCTGGCGGAACTGACTACGACGCGGCCAAGGCTGGCACTGAGAACGCCCAGACCTTCTACAAGGATGGCTACTGCGCTCTCCTCAACTGGGGTGTTGATGCTTTCTACTTCGAGGCCTTCGACGAGCCATTCAAGCCCGACAGCGTTGGTGACAACGGCGAGTCTGCTGATGAGACTCACTGGGGTGCCTACACCGCTGAGCGCAAGGCGAAGTTTGATCTCACTTGCTAGATTTCTTCTCGTTTTCATAGTGTGGTCATGATTTTTCGGCATTGTTTCAATATATACATTTCCAATTTGTCTGGAGCAGGTTAAAGACTAGTTTATTGAACACGGTGCAATTTGGGATGTAATTTTTTCCTCATAATATTTCAATCTCACTCGCCGAACGTGTCTTGATTAAGCGGTCAAGAATCTGTAAAGCGATACGCCATGCAATCCATCCGTACGAGAGAGACGTGGGTGCCCAAAAACTGACTGCCACGCCAAAACTGTCAGAATAGAGATCAGAACCACCCGTAAATCCCCTCTTTAAGGCAGAGATAAGTAAAGAAATCAAGGCATTATTTGCAGCAGTGCAGTGCTACGATGAGCAGCATATGCATCAACCTTATCGTACATTGTTGCTCAGCATCAGTTCAGGGTCTTCTTCGTCCTTTCGGTGATGGGCGAACAAAACCAAGATCACCTGACCAACGACAGCGTGGCCCAACTCCTTTTGTCACTCTTTTGGCCGATCGACTCAGGAAATGAACCGGATCCCTGCTAGTCACTCCCTTTTTTGGCTTTCCCTTTTCAACTTCATCATTTTACACACGCCTTTTTTTTTCGACACGAGAACCCGAACCGACATCCCCCTTCTTCCTCTTTTCTCGATCGTGGTCTGTCGTGAAAGGGAAAAGGACGAACGATTGCTGCTCTTTTTTGTCTTTTTCGCGCGCCATGGTTCGATTCCCGGTTTGATCCAAGGTTTCTGTGATCGTTTTGTTTACTTGTTCACGAACGGGTTTGTCTGCCCCCTGGAACGGTAACGGGCCTCAGTCTTCAGGCACATCGAAACCAAGCTCGTCGCGTCTCCTGCATATAGAAGACTAGAGGAGAAAAAGCAGAAGAAGGAACAGGAGAAGGAGAGAAGAGAGAAATCACCCGGGCACGACGGTGATTTTTCACAGCACGGATTTTCGGAAAATAGGAATTGAGTTCCATGCGTCAAAATTCCAGATATTAGAAGCAGCGGCAAGCAAGTGCTTGCTGCATCAGACGACACGGAAGGTACGATATTCTCATCCTTTTCTCCTTCCTTATATGTCGAGAAAATCATTCGATTCTACGCGTAAAAACGGCTCGAGACGTGTCTATATGATTGAAACCTTGCCTCGGTGTATATGCTACCGGTAGCTAACATATCTACCTTCTATCCATCAGCTTCACGTCCTCACGTCGAACCTGCCATTCCGGCATCCCCGCCGTCGTCTTATAATCTACTTGCGGAAAATAATATCCTTCGAGACTCGTCCTTTTTGGCCGCACCACCAGTGGGTCGCTCGGTGTCCCCAGGAGCTGTAAGCCTCCAGGCTGCTCGATCACCGGGCCAGTCCCTTGTTTCTTCACCGAACCCGCCGGCGCTTCCAGTGCTACCCAAGTATCGTGGTGGTTGGGATTCGTTGTCCTCCTCCCCGGAGCATCGGAGGACCGATAGCAGTGCATACTATACTACCGCTTGGGGATCCCCGTATGCTACACCAAGTCCTCCAAGACCGTCCCGGTCTCTAGGTCGTCTAGGAGGCATTAATTTCGAATCTAGGGATAGTTCTCCATTCCCCATTCCCGAACCTCCTTCGTCGACAACGAAGGTTGCGGATACCGGAAGGCATACTACGTCAACTGGCCTTTTTTCGAAACAGCTGTACAGTTCTGTCGGCCGATCCGCGGGGAGAGACTTTCTCGCAGTACAGGGAGGAAAATCTATCAAGGATTTCACTCAGGACTGGATTAATCAGCACTTGTCGGGTGAAAGAAGGAGCGAACGCACCAATTGGTTGAGCGACGACTCTGGTAGCGAGGCAGGATCATATTTGACTGCATATAATCATCTAGGAGACGATCAATCGGAAGGTTGGCTTGGCCTCGAAGACGACTCGCGAGACGAAGATCTTCTCAAGACCCCAACAACTTTGGCAAGCTTCGTCAGACGGAAAGCAAACGCTCGGGGTACCAATATTGAGAGACCTCGTCTGAGAGCGAAACACCTCCCAGCAAAGAGTACAGATACTCTCAAACAGGCCGATTTCTGGGACTTTGCGTACGACAAGGACGCTTCTTCGCCAAACATGTCGGAAACCGCATCTCCAGCTCCAGTGGAGCAGCTTGTCACAACAGTTGCCTCTGGGTCCGACAAACCCATATCTCCAGTGGATAAACCTCTTCCACCACCACCAGTTTCTGAACAAGCAGATGCTGAACAACCTGCATCATCACCACTCACTGCTCCGACTCCAGTTTTAACGCAAAAGCCGGTGCTAACACCAAGCCAATCATTTCAGAGACCAAAGAAACGGCTAGTATGGCGAGGGAAGGCATGTGTGATAGCTCTTCCTCTGGAGGATCAACGAGGCTCACTTGAATCCGGCCCTCTCCTCACTCCTGCGGATGTGGAAGCTCGTCTCAAGCAATGGGAAAGTGAAGGCTTCGATACTCGAGGGTTTGAGGTTAATTTAGAAGAACCTAGTTCACTTGAAAATGGGGGCCAGAGCCGTCCTTCATATCCAGATGCAGCTGATGTCGAGGTGGAACGAAAACAACAGCAACAATGCGTCGTCAGCTTCCCAGATCAGTCAGAATGGGAGGATTATGTCGAGTTTTTGAAGGAAGAAAAGCTTAGGGCACTGGGAGTGTCGCTCGGGGAGATTGAACCCCAAAACACCGTCTCTCCAGCTTCCGTCTCGATGAGCCAGACGCCATCACTGCCGATGCTTCCACTGTCACCACCAGTTCCGACTTCATCGGTTGCAGCCAATCACCTGAACATGGCGGCCAACCCATTCTCGCCGCATTTCAACCAGTCCGCCAACAACTCTCACTTGGTGTCTCTGGCTTCTCCATCTCCTCACATTAATGGCACTCCTCAACCCACCTCCCATACTCCTATTTTCGGAACAGATCAGACACAGGCATCTGCATACCCATTTCCTCCATACCAACCCACTCCCCCCACACAAGGCACATTCTCGCCGCAGAATTTCTTCAATTTACGGCAAAACGACTTCACTCCGATGGGCGCCAATGGCTTGTCGAATCTCAACAATGTCATGTCTCCTGTGTCGCCCCTTCATTTTGAGGGTGCCGAACAATACCCAGCGAATAATGGCGACCTTATGGATCTGATACAGCCCCAACGTGCACAAACACCACCGAACCAACAGGATCAAATGGCTCAAGACTATGGGATCGATGAATCGGAGCCGCTTCAGTCCTCGTCCAACCTCGAGATTGCCCACCCAACCCCTCGTGGACACCGCCATAATGTTAGTGAGACCCTTCAGAAGGGCGTGGAACAGGCTGAATCCCGTTTGGAGGATACCATTCATCAACAGTTAGAAGATGAAAAGCAGAGAAGTCAGGCCAGTGACCTGATGAAATCTCGATGGGCCATCCCTGAGGAGGAATCAGCATCTGCGAAGCAACAGGTCGAGCCGATGCAAACCGACTCCAATGCCCTCTCTCAGGTCCATATGTTTGGCGCCCAGGAAGAGTTGGATGGTGGCCAAGATGATAAAGCTGAAATCGACACCAACCCCAGCATTTCAGGGACACCTGCTCCTGAAAATGAACATACCCGTAATTCTAGCCTCCTCTCATGGCAACGGTCGAGGGGAAACACAGCTTCGTTCCTACCTGGTCACCAGTCGAAACCATCCGAGTCTGCCCTCAATGTGGAAGCTAAGGCATTTGATCCTACTCGGTCTTTTGCTTCGAATAACTTCAGTTTTGGCGGCAACAGTTTCCAGCCATCCTCCAGCTTCCAAGGCTCAACCTCCATATTTAATCCTGAATCGTCGGCCTACAAGCCTCTTAACCCTGCTGCCGGGAGCTTTAATGTCACCGCCCCCGCTTTCACTCCTAGCAATTTCAGGGACTCTGCGTCATCTGGAAGCACTTTCAAGTTTTCTGCCGCGTCCTTTAACGTTGAGGCGCCTGTGTTTAACCCTGGGCGCAGTCTAGGCAATTCCGGAAGAAGCAGCTTGGCTGGATCTATCGACCATACCAACGCGCCAAACAAGATCTTCGGGGATATAAATATCCCCCATAACTCCAAACCTGCGAGGAGGTCGAAGGCTATTCCGATCATTCGTCCGGATGATGTCGATAAAGATGAGAAGAATGACGATGGGCCAGAGCATGTCGAAGATGCTGACGGTAGAACGGAATTAGCACAGAGTCGCCAGAAACGGGCCCGCCGTGGACCTGGTGATGATGGTGCTAAGGAACCTGAATTTGCGATCCCGTCCCACCCTCTCACCGAGACAGGTCAGTCTCAATCACCGGCTATTTCCTTGGTCACTGCGGAGGGCAAGGAGAACGCTTCTCCGGAAGGAACTAAGGATACCGAGCAAGAGGTTCCGGATCTACTACCTGCAACCCCTGCTCCCAAGGAAGACGTGTCAAATGAGGTCTCTCATGATGAGGTTTCGGAACTGGTTGTGACTGAGCCTGAGCGTGATCTTGACATTTCGGAACTCGAACCCTCCCAGGTTGATGAACAGGAGCCTGCTCCCCAGGTCGAAGATGTTGAAGAAACCAAAGAAGTCCCTGAAACTACCGACGTTGCTCCTACTAAGGCACCGGTCTCAGAGGAACCCCCCAAGCCACGCACATCGTTGTCAGCATTCGCCAAACCTTTCGAGTTCAAGCCTTCTATCCCATCATTGTTGAAGCCAAGTGCAGCCAAGAAGAAGCCTGCTGGCCTCGAAGCATCCCGATACGCTGTCATTAGTCCGCCATCTTCGCCGAAGGCGGATGACAGCCCTACCCTCCCTCTGGAGACCGAATCTGAGGCGACTTCACCCCACCAGGAGGAGGCACCCGTGGATAAGGTTGAGAATTTCCGAGATACTGCTGAGACCACTCGTGACTCGCCTGACGAGCCATCGTTCCAGGAGATTGACGCTGTTATGAAGCAACTCAATGAGGATAACTCAGAAATCGGCATCGAGAGGATCACCACTCCTGCCAACCGTCCTATTCCTCCTGAGCCGGAACCAGAATCCGATGATCTCACAACTGACAGGTTGGAGGCCACCAGAGTTCGCAGTCACGCCCCGAGTCCGAGTCCCAGGAGAATGCAAGTCCCCATGGGCCATATTCCCAAGCTTAATTCCAACCTTAACTTACGATCCCCTGCGGTACTCTCGCCTAACCCCAGCCCTGGACTTGACGTCCAATCTCCTGTATATCAACTACATTCCACCAATGAACACTTGAGCGATTGGGACGACGCGATCTCATCGGGCGAAGACGAGAAACTTCAGAATAGAAGCAGATTCTTTGATACCCATGTTAACGAGCTTGTTGGAGGCATTCTTGAAGATCGTCTCAATCCGTTGGAGAGGACATTGAGCGTTATCCAACACTCCGTTGCTCTACTATCCTCAAGATCTCAGAGTCGAAGACCCGAACGGGCTGCATCAGCCGAGCACAGTGATGCTGATGATGAAGATGAAGAGGACTCTACCTATAACAGGTCAAGGTCGCCAATGAACAAGATCGACCGACGAGCCGACAAGATCAAGAACGCTGTCATCGAAGCTCTTTCGTCTCATAAGCCAACTCCACCTGAGCCTGCTCCAACCGTGGACCTCTCCCAGATCCATAACAGTCTTGCAGAAATTAAATTGCTTACTGCGGAGAGACCTCAACATGAACAGCCTGTTAATGTGAAGAATGTCATTGAAGAGGCTATCCTCAACCACCCGAGACTGAACGACCTCCAATCGAAGATTGACCAAGATATCGGTGCTGAGAATATGAAGTTGCAAGTCGATGGTCTGAAGAGCATGTTACGACTTGCCGATGAACGGGCTGAACAGGAGTACGATTCTCGCCGCAAGACACAGGACGATATGGCGGAGGCCCGCAGGTTACAGAAGATCGCCGAGGAGGAGGCTGCTCGATACCGTGAGGTTGCTGAAGAAGCAGAACGCAAGCTCCGCGAAGTCAATGAGCAGAAGACGCCTGAGTTTGAGAAGATCCAGAAGCGCTCTGATGCTATGCAGGAACAGCAAGAGACTCTTGAGTTGACTCTCTCTGAACTTTCGGAGAAGAATATTGCTCTTCAGGGTACCCTAGATGAGTATAGGCTTTCGAGTGATCAGTGGCGAGCCGAGGTTGAGGAGGCCAAGAATGAGAATAAGGGTCTTCGTGGGACGATTAGCAACCTCAAGGTTCTGGTCTCGGAGACCACCCATTCAAGACAGACGCTCCGCGAGAAGTTCCACGCCGTTCAGGAAGACATGGTTTCTGCAACTCAGAATATCGCCCGCGACCAAGCGGCCTGGAGGAGGAAGGAAGAGGAGCTCAAGTCCAATTATGCTGCTCTTCGGGCTGCTTATGATCGAGAAGTTAAGTTGCGGGAGAAACTTGAGTTTGATATCCATGACCTTGAACAGCAAGAGAAGGAAGCGACCAAGTTGAAGGTATTCTTTGGGCAGTCTGAGAAGGATAAGGAGCGTCTTGAGGAGCAGGTGGCTCAGTTGAGGTCTGAAAGCCAGGAGTACCAGAACAAGGCTGCTCGCTTCGAGCGCGAGTTTAATGATGCTCGGGAGAGCAGTCGTGTCGAGATCCAACGGGTCAGGACTGCTATGGAAGCTGATGTCGATGCTGCCAACAACCAAGTTAACCATATCCGCGCTGAGTACGAAAACCAGGTCGCTCGCCTCCAGAACCAATTGGAGACTCTCGAGATGGATGCAGATACCGCGAAGGAACGCCACGAACTTCAACTGGAGGAAGCGAAGGATGCCAAGGCCGCTGCCGTCCAGGATGCTATTGAAGCCAAGGACAATGCTCTCCAAGACCAACGCCAATCTCACGAGCGTAGTCTCAACGATCTTCGCGAACGACACGCGCGCGTTTTGCATAATGCTTCGGAAGATAAGCAGAGGAGTGAAGCTCATCTCGCTGAACGTCTGTCTTTGAAGGATGATCAGATCGAACATCTTAAGGACAAGGTTTCGCATCTTGAGGAGAAGGTTGAGATCGCTAAGTCTGCAGCTCGTGCTGCTGCTGAAGCGGCGCAGACTCAGGCTGGCAAGGGAGGTCACCAGAAGAGACCATCTCATTCGAATTCGCCGTCGATGTCGTTCGCCAAGGGATCAGCCATGCCAGACAAGATCTCTCCTCAGGCCCTGAGGGAGTCCATTCTTGTTCTGCAGGACCAACTCCAGCAGCGTGAAGGACGAATTGAGGAACTCGAGGGTGAACTATCGCACGCCGACCCGGATGCTCCTGCGAAGATCAAGGAGAAGGATACTGAGATTAACTGGCTCAGGGAGTTGCTTGGTGTTCGCGTGGACGATCTACAGGATATCATCGACAGGCTTTCACAACCTTCATTCAATCAATACGCCGTCAGAGATGCGGCGATTAGGCTGAAGGCCAACCTCCAGATGGAGCAACAGGAAAAGGAACGGGCCATGTCTGGTGGTCAGAGCTTCCCTTCGATCTCAAGCATTTCCAACTTTGCTTCGTCTCCTCGATCACTCCCATTGGCAGCCGCAGCTGCATGGGGTAACTGGCGGAAAGGAAGGGAAAATTCGGTGACGTCCAATGTCTCGGACAGCACGGTGGGAGGTAGCAACCATCAGACTCCTTCAAAATCGAATGTAAACCCCCAAGGTGGTTTCTTGTCAGGACTCCTTACACCACCGAGCTCCCATGTTCGACAAACGCCCACCAACTCAAGTGCACCACCAGCCATGAGACCAATGGGCGGTCGAAATTCCTATGCCGAGAGTCGTCCGCTAAGAGGGCAGGGCAACTCCGACTCATACCGCGGACTCTCCGCACGACAGATGGAGAAGAGGCCACAGTTCCAAGACTTCCAAGAGCCACCTCGAACACCACCTCTCCTTCGAAACTCAAGCTATGATCAGGACGCAGAGGCGAACAACTATGGAGATAGTGCCTACGGTGTTGATGATGGCGAGGGCAGCATGATCGGTGGATATGTCACTGAAGAGTCAGCAGAGGCTGCCACAGGGCCCTTTGGACCTCAGATCCCCTCATGAATTAACAGAATGAACCAAGATTGGATATAGTACACTTTGTTTCCTTTGTTCTTCTTTGTCTTTCTTTTCCTTTGTAGTTTTGTGGTGGTTTGCGTTTTCGTTTTCGTTGTTTTTGGCTTACATAGAAACTGGAAAATTGCTCTTTTCTTTCTCTTCTCTTCTCAACTCCCCCTTGTGTTAATGTTTCCCGTTTCTCTTTCTTTTCCTTTGTTTATCTCTCTCTCTCATCATAATTTTATGCCAAAGTGAATCACGATCGTTTGATATTTATTGCGAATTGTTTTTGTTTTATACCTTGTTTAATTTTTCTTCTCTTACATATTTTCTTCTCTGCTCTACTCACTCACTCGCTCAACTCTCGTTAACAACCCCTTTCTCCGTCTTACATCCTCGTTTCTTGTACAAAATAACTTCTAATCTTCTACACCCCTTCCGTTATCTTCTTCTTCTCTAGTAAGAAGCGGTACAAACAGAGTCGCAAAGGCAGCTCTTCTGATCGGCATTTGATTGATACCCCCTTCTTATTTTTTATTTTTATTCTTCTTCTTTTTCTTTTCTTAAGTCTAGCGCAGCATGCATTCTTTCGTTTTTTCGTTATTTCTCGTCTGCGCGTTCTCTCGAAACTCCTTAATACCAAAGCAAAGCAAAGTAAAGCAAGTATGGTTAAATACCCAAGAATGCAGATTGAAATTTTTACTCCTCACTTCTATTTTATAAGACATGTTGTGATGTCTCCTCTAAGCTATATATACTATCGTGTATTATCTCATTAGGTGGATGGGTAGAAATGAGAGATACGTAAACTTCCTGCTGACACCATAGGGGATAATTATGCATCCAAAGCTATCAAACCATCCTAAGCGATCTACCACTAGCTACCATAAGGTATCCTAGTCCCAAGCTATCCCAAGCTATCCCAATCCCAGATCCTCCGCTGTCTATACAATTACTCTCCATACCCGAAAAAACAGCAAGGCTAACAACCAAACAAACAAACAGTCACCAAAGCCCACAAATTAAAAATAAATCAAACCCAAGCCGGAAGAACAGGCGCCCCCCTCTGCACCCTCCAAAAATTCGCCCTCTCCCCCCACTCCCTCGGCAACAACCAACCCCCCCACTGCTCCAAAATCTCCGCCGAAAACTCCCACGAAAACTCATTCAGCACGTCCTCCCCCCAGATCGTCAACTGTCCCCGATTCTCAAGCGAGTCGCTCGCAAACGTGCATACCTGCTGCAGGAAGACGTTTGCGGTCGTCGGGCCGGCTGTTATCAGCCTGTTGCGCAGGGAGGGGGAGGGGAGGAGGTCGATGTAGAGGTGGTGAGGGGTGGAGAGTTGGAGGTCTGTGGGGCGGAGTTGGGAGGGGAGAGAGGGGGAGAGGGAGGCGAGGAGGGAGAGGTGTTGTTGCGGGGAGGTGTCGGTGCAGTCGAGAATGGGTTGGAAGAGGGAGTGAAGGTAGGTGCGGACTTGGGACATGTTGTGTGAGACGAGGATGCAGAGCTCTGGGGTTGTGGGTGGTCGTGGTTGTGCGCTTGGTTCTGCGGGTCCTAGGGTGGCGGCGCCTGGTGGAGGGCTGGTGAAGGGGAAAGAAGAGGCGTGGGTTTGCGGGGGGCTGCTTAGGGTTGCGTCTTGGAGGTGGCCGCTTGTCGAACCTAGGGAGGGAGGGTAGGGGGAGCCGGATTGGGAGCCGTGCATGCGGAGGGATTCGTTTTCTTGTCGGAGTTCGTCGATTTCTCGACGGAGGCGCTCGAGTTCCTCGGTTTGGGCGGTTGAACGGCTTCGTTCTGCGGCTTCGAGGTGTTTGAGGTGTTCTTTCCGTCGTTGTCCTGGGAGTTTTCGGGTCAGGGTGGGGGGAAGAATTGTCTTAGGGGTAGGTCAATATGTCTTACTGAATACCCTCTGTGCATTTCGGTTGTATTCCCTGGGTTTAAGGTTAGTGAGGTTGTATAGGATGTCAATACTACAGTAACGCACCTCTTCTTCTCTATCTTGTCTGGATCTCCTGAGTCTGACATCTTGTATTTATATCGTAGGTTTATATTCACTGTTTCACCGTTCGCTGCGGTCAAAGACCATCTCTGGCCACGGGTCTGGGCCATATTTATGGTACTCTCGTTTTCGTTCCGTCCAAATATCATGATCTTGAAGTTTCTGATGAAGATGATTAAGATAAGGTGAGACCCTTTCTCTTTCAATCTGTATAGCCACCGAACCCCTGCTCAAAAGGAGTAGGAAAAGTAATGGTAGAAGCTCGCAGTCCAAGAGGTTTGGTCAAGATGTATATTTAAGAGTAAAGACATTAGTAGGAGAGACAATCCTTATACGATGATTGGGTAGATTGAGGAAGAAAGTAATGACCAGTTCTATAAAAAGCAGAACCAGCTTTTTAGCTGAATGGGGAATCGGATTAATCAATCCGAGAGAGAGGGCAAATAAGTCTTGCCATTGGAAGGGAATTGTTATTCGAAAGAGAGGTAAAAAAAAACAAAGAGATGACAGCGTTGGATGGCTCTCAGACATAGTTCCAGAACAAGAGCCAAACATATTGCTGCTGCCCCCCAGAGCTCCTCCCCCCTCCGCCACGACATGGCCCTTGCAGATCCGCCATGGCGGACACCCGTTTTAGGATACCCGCGTTCTAATCGGCATCATCCACGTCTGCAGGTCGGGGGAGAGAGTTGGGGCCGGGAGAAGCCACCTGCCTGCTGGGTTCTTGACCTGCTAGGTAAAGGCTAGGAGATCACGCCTGAACGCAAAGGTGGGGAAATTAGGTCAAATCTCTATCCATAGAAGTCAGGGATAGCACGCGACAAAAAGGAGAAGATAAGCCGAACTACGTCAAACTGGCTCTTGACACTTCATACTGGGGAATGCAGTCATCTTTCGGTCTGTGTTGAATCATTGTTTACTCAGCCGCGATGTAAACTACCGCTGAGATAGCAAGGAACTTGCGAAGGCATGCGAAGTTGAAAAGATCCCAAAGTCAACCTGCAAGGCGCCTTTTTGTTTCTCCTTCCAGCGGCTGAGGAGTCGCTTGCACATCTCCGGCGCAAAGTCCGCCCGAACAGAGGGTATTAGGTAATAATCCTAGACTTAGATAATCATCCAGGGTGAACATCCTCGAGGCTTCTCCTTTCCAATGGGAAGGATCAAGAGCTTTCCAGTTGAAGATGGCTTGGGTTTGATCACCGGGCTGCGTTAGTTAGTTCTTATTCCATCTGGAACAATTTGGCGGGTAGGGCTGGGTGAGGTTGCATGTCGTGGGAACATCAGGTTACTTGGCGGCGGCGGTGAATACAGCTAATTATACCACAGAACAGCGGCAGCGAGGAGAGATCTCAAGGCAAACTGGCGGTGGAAGCTCTGAAAGGGCAGGTTTCGAGATGTTCAGCGCGCAAGACTAGCATGTCTCCAGCTCTCTGTTGATTGAATGGTAATGAACAGATACGTTGTTTCTGCAATCTGGCAGCAAAGGGGTTCAGGCCGAGACACTCCTTCCACGAGGAGAGAAGCATTGCCTCTTCGCTCTTGCTGCTGCGGTCGACCCATTGCCAGGTGAAGGTAGTGAATCCTCCCCTTCTGCTAACTTCATCTCCAGTAGTCCCGGATTCGAGAGTAAGGAGTGCGCACAAATCGGAGCTTCCATCCCACATATGCCGTCCCAGGCTTTCGGGAAGGTGTCGGGATCGAGTCCATGCGCGCATCGGGAAAGCACAGACCATAAACGGCAAAGAAGAACCCCCCGACTCCGTGTCTATTCTTGACAACACTTTGGCCCCCAACGGAGATCTCCCTAGCTCGTGGGCGGAGCCTTGTTATATACGGAGATTAACCCATACTATCTCCAGGTTTCCCCGTATTAATAATAATAGGAAATGCATTGGATAAATATCCCTATTATTTACGTCAAATTCCCCCCTTCGACATTCCGGACTTTCATCTTGAGAACTCTCAGCCACGTTGGCCAATTGCCAGCCCCCTTTCTTTCCCCATAATGCTCTCGGTTACCACGACGCGACCAAGTCCTTCCGAAGAGGACATGCCCAGGGCATTTGCATCATCACCCTTGAAGCTGGATTGAAGAATTTGAGAAGCTGAGTCAGGGGTGAAGAGTTCGATACAGCACCAATTAGATCAACGACCTCACTTCGAATATTCCGGTCATCTTCAGATGGACGGAGGCAGAGACCATGTCTCACCCATCCAGACGGATCGTACCCCCCTCCGCCAGAAACGCGAGACATGAAGATAAGATCGTGAGCTTAACCAAGTTTTTTTGTGGTACTGAGTTTATTTTAGGGGAGGCTGAGCAGCCATGATTCCTTCACTTCCTCAGTGATACGAAGTTGAACGTGCCTTCAATATTTGAAATCAGGCAATACTATTTCTCGCTCCCGTCACTGCCAATAAAGTGTCTCAGGGGAAGCAACCAATGCAAGCTCTTTGCTCGAGCGATTTTCGGCTTATTCGAAGAACGGAATCCCCGTCGCTGGCCCATGGGCATTAGAAACATTCAACGATGAGACCTTCCATGGCTTAGTAGAAGTACGCCTTATCAAACCTTCACCACATGTTTCTCCAGCAACTCCCGAACCCGATCTACAGGCATTGCGGGCTGCATCCGATCTTTGAACCCTTTCAGGGGCTCCGCCTTACATAGGGCATTCAAAATCGCTTCTTCCGTTGCTTCGGAGACGGCGTAAAATAGGGAGTCGATCGCCTCGTTCTTTAGAGTCTGTACGTCTTGACACTCGAGAGGGGGGAGGTAATCGAAGCCACTTGATGCGGTGACTAGTTCGTTTGGAGAGGTTCCCGTTGATAAAGCGAGGAATATTTCCCCGGAATAGTTACGTCCTGCTGAGTGGCCGCCAACCTTTGTTGTGAGAGAGATGGATCAGGACCCGGTTAGTTGGTTGAGATGCGGGGACTGAATAACTCTGTGTCTATGTTTGGGACTAACCTGGGTGATCCCCATCCCAGCATGCTGTGCAATGCGGCGAAGCTGGTGCGGAAGTAATGGCGCATCCGTACTTTAACTCCACATCAGTACCTGTGGAGCTTAGACTCGGTTGGGGTTAACGGACATAACTACCACGATAATACCTTCAGGGGTATGTATATCAGCATGGTGGGATGATGACAAACATTCGCAAGAACAATTTTACATACTTCCTTCCGCAGCCTTACCCCCTACCGGAAGGGTTGGCGCTCCTTCTGTGCTCTGCCCCTCGGCCAGCATCTCCTCCTTATCGAGAAGCTCCCCAATAGGCACGTTCCCGATTCGAAGATCCTTCTTCTGGCCATGGTTCGCCTGCACGAGAACACCAAGGGTGTAATCTTTCTCAACACCAGGCACGATTCTGGAACTGGTTCCCGTCCCTCCTTTATACCCATGACATCTCATCGCCGTCCCGCCTCCATAGTTCCCTTCCAGAACTTCGTCCTGAGACTCCGAGGCGTCAATCGCTGCGTATACAGTCTCTTTATCGACTACCGAAGCACTAATATCGTTCAGAAGCCCGTCGAACGTCTCACCGACTACGGGGATGCTATAGCGGCGGAATGCTTCGAGGTCGGTTTCGGTGTGTTTAAACCTCTGCTCTAGTTGCCAGAGACCAATGCCGTCGTAGACTTTACCTACGCTTATGGTATTTGTTAAGCCGATTGGCTAGGTAGGCTACTGGTTAGAAGACGGATATATTTCTTCTACAAGAGATTGGGGGAGGTATTATAAGAGGAGAGCTAACTCCATTGATAAACCCCCATTCCGTCAACCCATGAGTCCCCGTCAACTCTCCCATGCCATTGAGATCGTGGGTTGCTGCATAACACGGGACATGTGGAGTGTCCCGGGCACCACGGGGCATAATGACCGTTAGGCCGGTATGGATGTCTGTCCCTTCATGGATTGTGACTTGGCCGACTTTTACTCCTGTTTTAACAATTAGTTAACTTTTACTTGAAATAACTTCCAGTGGAGTGGAATGGTAGGTTAGGTTCAAGTTGAAGAGCTATTTCGTACCCTCCACGTCTAGGATTGAGTTCTTGGCTCCTGGTCTGAATTTTCCGGGGGAGTATCCGAGATCTCGTATGCGGGGTCGGGAGGTGGACATTTTGATATTCGCGATTGAAGCTCCTACACGCTGAAAGAAAGATGGGTAGTACAAGGTTATAATTGAATTGGGTAGGAAGGAGGTATAAATAATGCAGAGCATGATTTTCATTAACTTTTCGACATAATGTTTCTGCCTAGGATGAGGAGTAAAAAATATCCCCTTACCCCATGGCTAGAATCGGGCAGCTTGCTCGTATGCCGTATTCCTCCTGCATGTCCTATCCGTACATCATCCCACCCTTACAAAATCTTCCCAAGGAAATCCATCTTCCCAACAGGAATCCCCTTACTCCTCAAAATCGCATACGCGATCGAAATATGGAAATAAAAGTTCGGCACCGCAAAATCCGCAACATAGTTCTTAACCACAAACTCCGCCTCATTCGGCCCAACCTTGAACTTAATATGCTCCTCCTCATTCCCATTCACATCCTCGGGCTTGACAGTCTTTAGGTAGTCGAGCGTCTTCTTGATGCGTTCCTGCAACTCGGGGAAAGTGGTCTCGTTGTCTTCGATCGCGAGGGCAGCGAATTTGAAGTTTGACATCCGATTGATGCTGTTCTTGGCGGAGTCGGAGACGCGTTGGACTTGGAAGGCGAGGCCGTACATGTCTGGGGAGAGGCGGGTTTCTAGGAGCTCCTTTTCAGAGGTGCCGGCTTCGGCGGCGGTGGCGGTGGCTTTTTCGAGGCAGGCGGAGAGGTTCTCGAGGCCCCGGATGAAGATGGGGACGGTGCGGTCGTAGAGGGAGGTCATTTTGGCGGTTGGAGTAGGTGTTTGGGGGGGGTTCTTGAGGGTTGGTTTGAGGGTTTTTGAGGTAAGTCTGTCTTGTTGACTGTAGTAGATAGATGCTTTGCTTTGCTTCAAGATACTTTTTCAGCGGGAAGTTAAGCATCTATATATACCCACTCCGATTCTCCAACTCTCCCCTCTCTCTCTCCCCTCCCCCTCCAGGCAGGAGAGATACACACCGCCGATCACTCCCCTCCGCTCAGTCCTCGTTCCATTTGTCAGCCATGGAAAGAGGGAACTGTATTACAAACACAGCTAAGTGGAACCACTGATTGATAATCCATAGAAGCGAAACGAAATGAATCTCTGGTCAACGTTGAGGGTTGCCGGTCGCCGATTGCTGGCGTAGTGCAGGAGTGCAGTAGTTAGTGCGGTTGTCCGTAGCAGGATTTGGATCCTGCCCCTTGCTGCTACTTGGCTAGAGTAGCGTAGCTGTTGCTGCCCGTCGTGGTGGTGGTGGTGGTGGTGCCGGCTGTTGCATTGCCCCGCCTCCGAGATATTGAGTTTAGGGTTTGTCTAAAGTCCGAGGGCGGGTGCGAAGCTTGGGCCTTAAAACCGAGAGCGTCGGTCTCAATTTATGAGGAGGAGGAGAGGAGGGTTTAGATATGACCGTCGGTCGGGGGTCAAATTCATCTTCTCCGTTGGGTTTATCATCAAGCTGCATCTTAGTAGACAGCTGTACAAGTGAGATGAGTACAGTCACCGCGAATTGGCAAGGTACACGGCGTCAATGATCATAGGGCGTAGGGCGTCGAAGATCGAAGATCGGAAATATTATATGAAAGAGCTGATAAGCTCACATTGTGTGACTCCTTGATGGGAGTACTCGATGGATCGGTCGTCGGAGCCTTCAAATCCCTTGCTTATTCTAGGAGGGAATAAGGACAGAGACAGTCGAAGGACGGAAGTGAGGCAGGCGTCGGCGTTCCTTCCATGGCCGTCGGGGAGGTTAGTTAGGATATATATTTGAACCCTTCCCTTCCCTTCCCTCTCCCTTCCCCCATCCCAAAGTTCAAAGAAATATAAAAGGAGCGAAGCACGACGTTAAATATATACCCGCAGCCAAGCTCGCTCCCTGGTGCAACACCAGGCTGGAATTATGCCATACCTCTTCGCCACTGCCGGCCGGCCTGTCGGTAAGGTAAGCAAGGCAAGGTGGTAGATAAGAAGCCGCTCGATTTTGCTTACAGCCTAGTATGTACAACGGGAACGGATGGCCCGGGTTTTATATACGTATGTTCATCTACGGATTCCCTCGGTATACAGTCAAACTAATGTTATCACCAACATTCCCTGCGAGGGGATATGATTGGAGATATCTCAAGCAACAAGCCGAGCTTGGATCGGGCCGGCCGGCGGGCAGCTCGTATATATATCTACAGGGTACGTACGTACCCACAAGAGCTTTCGGCGAGGACCTCGAGTAATGTACGCGGATAGATTGGAAGGAATACGTGGGACATCAAACAGACAAAAACCTATGGATGGTCGAGATAATGCCGATTCGCAGGCGTATGTATGCATGCTATACATGCTATCCCCCCCCGAATACCCCTCTGCTTCTAAACAAGTACAAAAAAACGAGCTCAGCACCCATCCAACAATGAATGTTCACCATCACCACCACCAAACAGGATAATCACATCCAAATAAAAACTCCATGCGGCTATTTATCCATCCATGACATCTAGAAGAAGAAGAAAAAACGCCCAAGCTTGAATCTGGCCAACTAGCCCGCCCGCAAAAAGATGACGGGGGAGCATGTATATATAATAACCCCGAAGGATGTAAACAGCGAAAAAGGAAAAGAAAAAAAAAACCATAGATGAAACGCTTAAAAGACGCTCAGGCGGTTTATAGCACTATATTATGATCACGGTAGTATATCTCCCTCAAAAGCTCCACAGGCCCAGTCGAGAGGTCCCTACCCTTCAGACTTGCGGGAAATTCAATTAGTGCTCGTCGAAGGAGCATTACGCCCATATCACCGAAGAACGTGGGGACTTTGACACCCGCGAACCGGAGGAGGGAGTATAAGACTAGGAGGTGGCTCGATTGGACTTCTTCGGGTGGAACGCTGACGATGTTCACAACTGCTTTCCAGAAGTTCGCGGTCGGGTAGGGATTTTTGCGTTGGGATTTTGAGAAGTTGCGGAGTGCGATGGCGGCGTAGCCGGCACCTAGGCCGGTCATGCGTTCTACGTGCAACTGTTGGTTTATGAAGGGGCCGTTCGCTTCCTCGCGCCACCATCCGATTGCGGATTTCCCCTCGTCGGTCCTCTCGTCGCCGTAGAAGCCCCAGAGTAAGGGGCATACGACGCGGAATTTGGAGATCAGGATATCGATCATCGGGTGGCCGTTGACGTGGAAGGCTTCGTTTGAGAAGATGAGGGCGGTCATCACGCCGAGGGGTTCGCCGTATTTCGGGGCGGCGCCGGCTTCGGTGACGAGGTGGGCGATTACAGCTTTGGAGTAGATGTTGAGGAGGTAGATGAAGAGGGCGGGGACCGTGGCGGTTTCGGCGTTGGAGATGTGGGCTGGGGGGAAGGCAATGAATTGGCGGACGTCGACGGAGGGTTCGGCGAGTTGAAGGGAGGTTCGGAGGACGGTTGCGACTTCGGCGGTCTGGGAGGAAGGGTTAGTTGGGTGATGTTATTAGGAATGATCTGGGTAGTCCTACTGGTTGGCGATTGGCGCCTTTGGCTTCTGTTAACTGGCCGACACACTTCTTGATCGTCCGTCGCATGTCTCCCATGTGCTGTTTGAGGGTTGGATTGCTTTTCGTCAGATCTGTCATGTACTTTCGAAACTTCTTGAGATGCTGGTGCAGCTCGACGTATCGTTGCTGTTCAGCAATCTCCTGAGGAGTTCGATGTGCGCCTCCCAGCGCTCGTGATTTCTTCTTCTCATCGGCTGCCTTGCGTGCTGCTTCTTCGTTTTGAAGCCTTTGCCGCTCTTCATCCTGTTTCTTCTTTTCCTGTTCAATTCGTTCATTCTCCTTCCTCTGCTTCTCCTCCTCGGCTGCCTTCCGCGCCCTTTCCTCCTCTTCTGCCTTTTTCCTCGCAGCTTCTTCCTGGGCACGCTTTGCCGCTGCAATTCGTTCTGCCTCCTCCCGTTCTCGACGTTCCTTCTCCGCCTTCTCCCTTGCTATTCTTTCCCGTTCACGTCTCTCAGCCTCTTCCTTCCTCTGCCTCTCTTCCTCAACTTGTCGTAAGTGCTCTTTTAACGTCTCCTCTGCTTCCCGTCGTACCTCCTCATGCCTAGCTGCTGCTGCTGCCAATCCTGCATTATGCTCTGCCTCGCGCTCACGTTCTATCCGGTCGAGTTTCTCGTAGAATGATTTCCGTTCGTAGGCCCTGACTTGCTTTAGTTCTGCATTGTGGATACGGACTTGTTCGAGGTCCCTTGTTAGCTCTTGTATGAGCTGTCGGGAGGGACTGTCGGGGAGGCGGGAGTATCTTGTCATTTTTTGTAGTGGTAAGGGTGAATGAGGTTAGGGTAGGATGCAGTCAGTCGAAGGGCTAGGGAGAGCAATGGATTGATGGCCTCTCCATGTACGTCGGTATCGGTCGTCAATGGGTTGAGTATTTGGGAATTGGCAGAAGAGGAAAAACTCGGATGTTCGAGGCGCAAAGAGAAAGGCGATTCTCCAGATATCGATATCGGGTAAAGTAATTGATAGGTTAACGAATGGATTGGCGCTTCGGAAGATGTTTAAGATGATGGTATTGGGTGAGTATAGATCGTTAATGCGCAATGGGGTTCTATGCTGGGGAATTGAACTTGTGCGCAAGCTCGAGGAGGGTGATTGCTAAAGGGAGAGGTATAATTAGTGATTGTGCCTTCGGAACGAACTCTTCATGGCGCAATGGCATCTTACTGTCAAGCGAGCGAATGGACTAGAGAGGGTATTTCGAAGGTGTTGCCTGCGCGGAAGGATAGGGATGGGTATATTAGGCCGCTTTTTTCGGCCTGAGGCTCTGTGAAGGAAGACGAAGGTTTGCGGAAACGTTCTCGGGGAACCGTGGGAGCGATCGAGTCCAACCGCGGATTGGAGAGTTGGGATTCGGGAACGTTTACGTCAGGATTAGAGGTAGTGAGGAGGTTCTCGCGGCTTGCCTGCGCGTCATCATACCATCGACTGAGAGACTTGCTTGCTGTGCCGCGCCGTTTCAGAGGCTGGCGTGCGAGCAGTGAGGTTCAAAACTGCCAGTCCTTGACGGTTGGAGTTCGAGAGAGTTACTGCTTTACGAAGTACGTCGTTCTTGTGAGGTTCGTCGCCACGAAGCGAAAGCTAGAGTTCCACTGAGAGCTCTACACGAGCTCTGTCTGTCAATGCAGTTGTGTTTGATGGTGCCACGATAGTAGGAAGTAGAAGAAAGTACCGAAGTCTTTGCTGTAGAGAGAGAAATGATATGGATTGTTCTTCTGTATGACTATGCCAAGGGATATCCTCCAAAAAGAAATCTGACTAAGAATCTTGTTATGATCTCCGTCTGATCCCTCGTAAGTACAGTAGTGTAGTGTGTGTGCTTCAGTGCTTCATCGTGTTTGTGTGTTCGTGAGTTTCTGCACCCCAAACTTATCCTTATCACTTTGTTATTCCTTGTTCTTCTTCTTCCCCCCCTAAAAAGGACAACAACAATGAGAGTGTCTTCTTCTCTTTTCTTCTTTGCTATGATTGAATAGTGACTCTTTCATTCATTTAATATCTATTCATCTCGTATCCAATACATCACTATTATCCTTCTCTCCTTTACCCCCTCATTTCCCTCACTTTCCCCCCTAAACAAACCAAGTTCAACCTGTTGCTTTTAACGCACTAAACCCAAACTAACCAAGAAACCTACCTTAACTAAGCTTAGCCTGTACACACCTCTGTCCACCTTCTCCTTCTTCTCCTTCTCTTCCTCCCTCTCTCCCTCTTCGTCTCTTCCTCTTCCACCACCATCTACCTTCCTTCTTCCCTCCCTCACCCTCTCTCTCTACCTACCTTCACTCCCTATCCTCTCCATTCTGCTTCTACTCTCTCCTTTCAAGGGCTTCTTCCTTCGTCCATCATTCCTTCTTGGAACTACAGTACTACTGCTTCCATCGTTCTCTGCTCCTGATCTCAGATCTCAAAAGGAAAGAAAGAAACATTCAATCGGGCTTCCTTCATTGCCCGATCTCTCACGGCCAATCTCACCTGCCTCCGTCTCTTCTCTCGCGAGATCTGGTCTACCCTTCCCTCAATCAATACTGATCTCAGGGTCGCCGTTTCCCACCAAGTAAACCGCGCTTTGCTCGATTTGCGGTCCAGGCTTAAAGGAAAAACGTCACTTCCTCCCGTCTCGTCTCGACAAGAGGCACCTTTCTCACGGGCCTGAGTCCTTCCCATAGATAGAAGAAGCTTCATCCTTTCTTTCCGACTTATTTGGAAAGTCCAATAAACAATATATTCTCACCTCCCCGGTTCCGTCAACCAACGACTACTTCTACGGTGATTCTTTTTCCAAAACTTCCAAAAAGTCCTCCCACCTTTGGACAGACACAGACACACACACACAAACATCAGAGATATCGAGACATAATATCCTCTCTTTGTTAGGGCTGCTTGGTTTAGATCAAACTGCTACTAGTTTACGCAAGACTACGGACTGTCATTTGAATGTAAGTTGGCAGATGTGGTTGTTTTCTGAATTGCCCCACGCTTGATCCGCTCGAGTTTCCCTTTCTCTGTTTGTTTCCCTCCTGGATACTTACAGCACGCTCCAATACCCAATGCAATGTTTCTCAAGCTGTGTAACATGCGCTGATCTGTTCAACAAGTTGACTCCAGACCCTTTCGTCGTCGTTCGGCCAACTCTCAGCGGGTTAATCCTGGGTCTCGGACCGGCCCAAGAACCCTGTTGCGGCGCATAGTCCACCCTCCTTTAATACCAAGATACCACTAATACTGCTTTATCGACTTAATCGGTGAAAAAACACGAGATTCGCTCGTGCATCGGAGATATGGATCAGCAACAGCAACAGAATCAGTCTGGTGTCCCCGGCCCAACTGGCCGACGGCTTCATATCGCCCATCGCAGGAGCCCATCAGAGCTCACTCCTCTTATGAGTACGTGCTCTATATACTTGCTTTAGTCGTTTACTCCTGGATTGGCCTGGTACTGACAGCTTCCAGTGGAACAATTAGCTTTACAGCAGCAGATCGATCTGCTTCAGCAGCAGCAACAGCAGATTGCTGCAACACATCAACAATATGTTAATATGGGGCTTCTGCAGCCTCAACAGCCTATGCAGCAGGTGTATTCACCAACGATGCAAGCCCAGGGGGTTTCGCCTCAACCCAATACCTTCCAATTCCCTCAGGTCCAGCAACAACAGCAGCAACAGCAGCAACAGCAGCTGGGCGTGCAAGCGAACCAGCAGAACCAGGCTTCTCATCGCCGTAACCAGTCTGCCATGCCCAATGTTGGGATGGGTCCTCCCCCCGCACCGTCGTCTGGAGCGTCGGGCTCGGCATATAGCGAGTACAACCAGCAGGGACAAGGCCAAGGGAACCAAAGCCAGCATCAGAACCGAGAAAATGGAAACCAATCGCGTGGTCGCGGTGGCCCACCTGGAGGTGGTCATCAGAGACGCCATTCGTTGGCTTTACCCGAGGCAAGAAAAGCGGCTGAACTGGCACAGCAAAAGAGAACGACCTCCGGGTTTCAGTTCCCTATTCCAGGACCTGGTGGTGCTGGTAGTACTGGACAAGAGAGCCCTTCGGGATCAGATGAGAAACCAACTCTTGCGACTCCCCAGCAACAACAACAACCGCAAGGTCTTGGTGTTCAACGGGCTGGTAACATTCGACCTGGAAGTCACTCCCGTAGTCAATCTCTAGCCACTGGAAATGGACGTGGTCCTGGCACCGGAAGGGGTGCAGGTGGTTTCCAGTTCCCCCAAGCTGCAGAGGGAGGTGCTTCAGCAACAAGTGGGCAGCCAGATACCCAGAGACGTGGAGGTGGTCATGGACGTTCGTCTTCCAGAAATTTTGAGGGTAACTGGCGACAGCAGGGCTCCCAGCAGGGCCAAGGGCAAGACCAGCAACAGCAACAGGCACCTATGGGAAGCTTTGGCCAGCAATCGGGAACGGGATTTCAGCCTGGCCATCGTCAGAGAGGTTCTATGAACCAATCCGTAAGCAATATCGGTGCATTCCAGTATCCTGGTCAATCCCAGCTCATCCAACTCCCTAATGGCCAGGTTGTGATGGCACCACAGATGTTCTCGGGGCAACAACAGCAATTGACCCCTCTTCAGCTCGCGCAACTCCAAGCTATGCAGCAGAGTGGGCAACTGAACGGCCAGAACATTGGTCTCCAGGGCGCCCAAAACGTCCCTCAAATATCCGCTCAGCAACAGCAGCAACAACAGCAGCAGCAGCGGAAGACTCTATTCACCCCATATCTTCCCCAGGCCAATTTGCCAGCTCTGTTGAACGATGGACAGCTCGTGTCTGGAATCCTACGAGTGAATAAGAAGAACAGATCGGATGCCTATGTCACCACGCCCGATCTCGACGCGGATATTTTCATCTGTGGAAGTAAGGACCGAAACCGTGCACTTGAGGGAGATCTCGTTGCTGTTGAGCTCCTTGATGTTGACGAAGTCTGGGGCCAAAAGCGTGAAAAAGAAGAAAAGAAGAAACGCAAGGATATCACCGATACCAGAACTTCGGGCAGCAACGCTGGCAATGACAAGCCTTCCAGGTCGGATTCCACAAACGGAGACGGTCAACAAGTTGCGCCTGACGGAAGCATTCGTCGCCGTGGCAGTCTTCGACAGCGCCCAACTCAGAAGAAGAATGATGACGTTGAAGTTGAGGGCCAGAGTCTGCTTCTCGTTGAAGAAGATGAGATTAATGATGAGCAGAAGCCGCTTTATGCTGGCCACGTCGTTGCCGTGGTGGAGCGAGTTGCAGGCCAAACGTTCTCCGGTACTCTTGGACTCCTTCGACCCAGTAGCCAGGCCACCAAAGAGAAGCAAGAGGCAGAGCGCCAAGCCCGTGACGGTGGCCATGGACGCCATCACCAGGATCGCCAGCAGGATAAGCCGAAGATTGTTTGGTTCAAGCCAACCGATAAGAGGGTTCCTTTGATTGCAATTCCCACAGAACAAGCACCACGTGACTTTGTTGAGAAGCACCAAGATTATGCCAACCGTATTTTCGTTGCTTGTATTAAGAGGTGGCCCATTACATCGCTACATCCGTTCGGAACGCTGGTGGAACAGCTTGGTGAGATGGGTGATCTTAGAGTCGAAACTGATGCCCTTCTCCGAGATAACAACTTTGCTTCTGATGAGTTCTCCGAGGCGGTCTTGAAGAACGTCGGGTTTGATGACTGGTCAATTGCGAGTGAGGGCGATGCTATCAACTCTCGCCGTGATTTCCGCGAGGAGAAGACCTTCACCATTGACCCCAACGGAACGAAGGAGCTTGACGACGCCATCCACCTTAAGAAGCTTGACAATGGAAACTATGAAGTTGGTATCCACGTGTCGGATATTGCGCATTTCGTCAAACAGAATTCTTTGGTCGACCGGGAAGCTAAGAAGCGTGGAACTGGCGTATATCTGATGAACCGCGTCTTCAATATGCTACCTCCACGGGTGGTGACCGATATCTGTTCGCTTATTCCCGGCGAGGATCGTTTGACTGTCAGTGTTGTGTTCGAGGTTGAACCCCGCACTGGCAGTGTTGTCGGAGAACCTTGGATTGGCAAGGGTGTGGTTAAGAGTGCAGGAAAGCTGAGCTATGATGATGTCGACGCCGTGATTAACGGCGATTCTGAGAAGGAGCTTCATGGTGCTACAGCCGAGGATATCAGGACTTTAAGTGTAGGTGCCCCTCCGTACAGTTTGTTTACTATATTCTAATCCGCTTTAGGGACTTGCAACTACCTTCCGACAGACAAGATTTGGATACGATTCTACCAGTATTCCACCTCTTCGACTTCTCTACCAGCTCGATGACGAGAATGTTCCAGTGGAGCACAACATCTTTGATTCTTCCCCAGCTCATGAGTTGATTGAGGAGCTTAGCCACAAGGCCAATTCTTTCGTGGCAAGGAAGATCTTCTCTGCTTTCCCTGAAAAGGCATTCCTTCGTCGCCAGGCTATCCCCAACTCTCGCCGTCTCCACCAATTCTCGGAACGGATGAACAGGCTCGGGTATGAAATTGATCCAACTACTAGTGGATCCTTGCAGAGTAGTCTTTTCAAGGTGCAGGATGTAGACTTGAGAAAGGTTTGTCCACCCTGATTCCTCGTTTTCGGAAACCAACTAACAAGTATAGGGAATGGAAACATTGCTTGTGAAAGCTATGCCGCGTGCGAAGTACTACGTGCCAGGCGCCGTTCAGCCAGAGCAAAGACAACACTATGCCCTCAACCTTCCACTATATGCCCATTTCACCAACCCATCGCGACGCTATGCAGACATCATCGTCCATCGTCAACTCGAAGCTGCCTTGTCTTCTAACGGTTCAGCTGAGGTGTCTGAGGATATTGATAACCTTTCCAAGATCGCAGAGCAGTGCAACAACAAGAAGGACTCTGCCCACAGTGCACAGGAACAGAGTGTGCATATCGAGTCTTGCAGAATCATGGACAAGAAGAGACAGGAAATTGGTGGTGACCTCGTGAGCGAGGGTATTGTCCTCTGTGTCTACGAATCGGCCTTTGATGTTCTCATCCCTGAGTATGGTTTTGAAAAACGTGTCCACTGCGACCAGCTGCCTTTGAAGAAGGCGGAATTCCGCAAAGACCAGCGCGTGCTCGAACTCTACTGGGAGAAGGGCGTCCCTTCATCTGCGTATATCCCTGAAGATGAGCGTCCTAAGCCTAATGTTAGCTCAAGGGCTGCCAATGCTGCGGCTGCTGCACGTGAAGCAGAGGCTGCAAAGGAGCGTGCAAGGGAACGAGAGGAAGCTCAGCGAAAGCAGACCGATACAGGCACTATGTCTACCGATGATGTGGATGCCCTGTTCGACGACGATGATGATATCTCGGAGATTACCGAGATGGCCGCTGGTGTTTCATTGAGTTCACCTGTGGACCGATCTACCCAGAGCATGCCACCTTCTCCAACAAGGAACGGCCACCTTCAACAAGCTCCTCACCGCACTCGATCTGACCCCAAGATTGCGACAAGCACTGGTGATGCTCCAGAGAACAAGTTGACCAACAAGGAGAAGTATCTTCAATTGTTCAAGCTTAGGGAGGAGGATGGAGAATACATCCAGGATGTCACCGAGATGACGAGGGTCCCAATTATTTTGAAGACTGACCTTAGCAAGAGCCCTCCGTAAGTTTTTATTCGTTGTCGTGTTTGCTAGTTCTCGACTAACTGTTATACTAGATGTCTCACCATCCGTTCCATGAACCCTTACGCTCTATAAGCTGGTCATGCATGCTTGACTACCTGATAGTCACACCTTGAGCTCTTTTTGTCTCAGAGCTAATGCTACCGACATCCCGATTTGCCATCCTATTACTTGCTGTTTTGTTTACACTCGCGCATATGACCTATACCGTTGGTCCCGTATCAACACCTATTTTACCCCTTTATTTTGCCACACGATTTCAGTTTTATCATTGCGCTTGGCTTTGGTTCTTTGTTTTTATACCACCATAGTCATTGGTGGGGAGAGAATGAGTGGAGGTTGACTCTCGCCATCCATCCCGATCGTCGAAGATGGTGGAAAAGTATGTGGAGGCTCGAGTCTAGCAGTTCTCGGCGAATACACCGACATATGTTAGCAGGGCAGGGTTGATTTTGATGGAGACCACAAGTGAGGTGGTTTCGTTGGTTGAGAAGAATACTTGAGATTCGATTAAATTGGAGAGAGAGAGCGGGCAGACAGAATGGTTGAGAAGTGAGAAGTGCGACAATTGTTAATGAGATTTTTATTTTATTGCCGGGGCCTATCAGATTAGATATGCATATGTTTCTTTAGCATGCGTGTGTTTTTCCTACCCAAATTTGCTATTGCTATTGCTGCTAGCTCCTATTATTGATTGATTGATTGCCGTTGCAGATGGCAGGCAGGATGGTATTGATTGTGAAACGAATAGTTGGTATTGATATAGGTCTTTATAGGTATATAAAAAATTGCCTGCTGCATGAGTTTCTCCTTTTGTAAGTGGTGATTGCTGTTCATGGGCGGCTGGTTGGGTTTACATGTAGTAAGTACACTTGAGAGATCCGTGATAACGGGTTATTCAGTCAGGTATTAAGGTAAAAAGGATTCATGCCATGTTCATTTATTCATTTTCTCATCAATAGTCGTATCTACATTATTTTAGTTTATTGTTGTGTTTTTTTTTGGCCGGCCGCCTATCCATCCATCCGTCCATATGCCCAGTCCGTCCATGCATTTCCGTCCCAGAAGAATAGTGTATGTTGTATGTTGTATGTGTATAGGAAAATCGTGTGAATCGTGATAAGAATGAAACTGATAGGAAATAATAAGGCGTGGAGCCATGTGTAGGGGGAGGAGAGTTGATTATTATTACAGGATAGAAAGAAAGGGGTAAGTAATGTGATTGCGATGAAAAAGAGCTCAAAGTCTTCGAACTCCAACCCTAGGTTTCGTCTTTGTCGCTGAGGCAGATGATATCTTGCGAGCCGTTGACGGTAGTGTGCTTGATGGTTTCGTAACTTTTGACGAGAGCGTTTGTCGCCCTGATGCTGCAGTGAGGGCGGAGGATTGTTTCTGTTTTAGAATTCCTGGTCGTCCGACCCCGCTTCCGCTTCCGCTTCGGTTTGTTGAGGAGGATGATGATGTTGAGCGGTTGTGGTTTTCTTTGCTAAAGCTGTTTGTGATGGTGGAGGTGTGGTCGACGACGTCCTCGTCGCGGGAGACTTCGAAGGAGGGGGAGGGTTTTAGGGAGGAGAATATGTTTGTGGTTATGTTTGTGTTTGTGTCGGAGGGGATTGAGAATTTGGCGCTGTTACTGGTGCTGGCGCTGGCGCTGGAGCTGGAGTTGGAGTGGTGGAGGATTGAGTGGATGTTATTGCTCCGCTCTCTTTCCCGTGAGGTGGATAGTTTGGGGGACTTGCGTTGGCCGCCGAATGATATAGAGTGAGAGTGTTGGTGTTGGTGCTGGGGGTTATTCGCAGCAATATTCCTTTCTGAAGATGTCATGTCGGTATTACCACCATCGTCGTCCTCATCGTCGTCGTCGTTTATGTCTATCATGACGATATCTGAGTCTGAGGGTGTTGCGAGGACGGAGAGCGGGCGTTTTCCTAGGACGCTTCGTCGTGGGCTTGGAGGGGCGATTGTTACTAGGGAGGGGGAGAGCGAAGGATCGTTCTCTTTTGATTCGCTGGATGGGTCGGGGTCTTCGTCGTCGTCGTCGAAGATTGTCATTTCTTGGTCATCGTGGGGTGAGTGTGGTTCTGGAGCGGATGGAGTGGTTTGTGTAGTAGCAGGCTTCTTCATAATCACTGACGCGGCGCTGGCTGCTTTCCGAGCCTTTAGGGGTCGGTTGTCTGTCTCGTTCTCGTCGTGGATGTATATGTTTCCGTCGTCTCCTCTTTGCTTTGCGTCTCGGACTGCGTCTTTCAAGTCCATTGGGATGGGAGCGTGTATGGATGTCATGAGTTTGGCTTGGCGCGCGAATTCTTCGTAGTCGTCTTGTAGGAGGGCGCCGGCTGCGGAGTTGAGTGCTGAGTCGGGGTTCGGGTGGATGAGGAGGCAGGATATTGTCTGGTTTTCGTGAGGTTAGGATGATATGGTCTTTTGAAGCTTGGATATGCGCCGGAGTGGATATCGAGTTTGAAACTTACGATTAGTACATCCCTCAATGTCAATTTCGTTTCCCAGTCCCTCTTTAATGTGTCTACGCACACTGCCCCCGTAGTCTCGTCTACATTCGGGTGCCAAATGCGCGTCCTGAATGAGGCCTTCGGTGGGGTTGTGGGATAATCGGTCGGAATCTTTAGATGTAATCGCCACAGTCCTTGGGAGTAGGGAGTCCCTTGTGGTCCCGTGAGGAGAATGGTGAGCTGTGTGAGATCGTCGGGGATTCCGGAGAGGGAAGTTGACGGTGGGAAGAGGTAATGCGGAGGGAGACCGGAGTTGTGTAGGTCGGCGTGGTCGGAGGCGAGGCGGCGCAGATTGGAAGCCTGGATGAAAGGGATTATGTTAGATATAATTCACCGTCGCGGTACCGAGGACTTTGTGAGGGACTAGGAATTGATTTCCACATACCATGATCGGGGGAAAGAAAACGCGATGCGATGTGATGTTGCGATGCGATGCGATGCGCCGCGCTGAGATCCCGAGGGCTTATCGATTAGATTGAATTTCACCAAGACAGCGAGACTCGACGAAGCTATCCAAGTGTACAGGTCAAAAAAAGGAGTGAAAGGAAGTAAAAGAGAAAGTGAGATCGCAAGTCTTGTTATTAAATAAGTACAAAGAATTGAACTGACTTGTTGTTTATTATTATTATTCTCGAGCTCCCCGTCTCGAGGACCTCATTATCAACTATCTGGCCCAAAAGGGTAAAGCTTTGTTTTGATAATCACGGGATAAGTCACGTGTGGTATTGCTTGACGCGTTGACTAGTCCAAAAACGGAAAGGTGGAGCAACAACAACGCGAAAGTTTATCCGTTAGCGCGACTTTGGTGTTGGAGGTGATATTTGGGGGAGGAGATGCATTGGATGAGAGGGAATGTTATGTTGAAATGCTCTGAAGCTGTTTGTTTATTTACATGCAGGCTCTGAGTCGGAGTGCTTTGGATCATAACAAAGGACAAAAGACCACGCGATGGAGATGACTGGAATGCGTGCCTGAGAGAGAGGAATGTACTCTCGACCCCAGTGGAGGCAGAAATGCTCCTGGACATTCCAGATGACGATGAACGGCTCAGGGAAATCGAAGACAAAATTACATATCGATTCAATTAAGACATCCTAACAGTCCTAGAAAAACTACCTAATAACAATAGTGCAAAAGCAAATGTGCTTTCTGTTCTGTACGCCAAACAGCCATGCAGTTGCAAAAAAACAAAAAAGGAATTTAATTAAATAAGAAATATCAGGTCTCGTTGTCCTCCATGTCCACAGATTACCAAATTAATATAGCTAGTTTTTCCAATCACCAGTTCGCTCGGTTTAGGAAAGAATGTGCTGGACTAAGACGCCGTTGTAAGGATTGGGTGGAAGGGATTGATTGCCGAAGGAGTGAAAGCCCGAGCGGCTGAGGACTCGATTTATTACTATTATTAAGTGCTTCTTTACAAGAAAGCGGCGAAGAGGGCACCAGCGATACCGAGACCGAGGCCGGCTGGGGCAGCGGTGGCCATGGCAGCAGCGCCGGTGGATGATGAGGTTTCGCCAGACTCGGTGGCGGATGGGCCGTCGGAGCCGCTCTCGGTCTCGGAGGGAGAGCCAGAGGAGCCGGTGGGGGAGCTCTCAGAGTCGGTCTCAGATGGGGATCCAGTCTCGGACTCGGAGCCAGAGCCAGAGGCGGAGCTGGAGTCGTCGGTTGGGGAGCTGCTGCCGGGGCCGGTCAAGGTGACGGACTCAGAGCCGGAAGGAATTGGGACAGTTGGGACAGTGACCAATGTGGAACCGGCGGGCTCGGTGACGAGAGTTGGGAGCTCGGGCTGGGTGAGGACAGCGGAGGGCTGGGAAGTCTCGGCATCAGGCTGGCCGGTAACGACGCCGTTGGCGTTGGTCTCCGTGAGGAAGGGGGTAGCGGGGTTATCCTGGTATAGTGTTAGCTGTCGATATTCCGTGGGATGTTTGTCCCTCTTGACAAGAGGGACGAAGGGACTATGGGTGACCTACGACCTGGACTTGAGTGGGTTGTTCTGAGCCCTGGTTGAGATCCTGGGCGAGGGCGAAGGCCGAGAAGGCAACGGTGATGACGGCGGAGGTACGCATTTTGATGTGTTGAGATGGTCTTTCGTGGAACCAAGGTAGAAAGTATTAAAGGTGTTGAAGATGGAGGAAGAGACAGATGAATTAACTTGAAGGTATGGAAGTGACAAAGTATGAGGAAGCAAGGAGTGTCAGGTAGAAAGTCAACGGGAACTCTCCTTTAAATAACGAAATTTGAACTGTGCTTTGGTTGTCTGGGGGAACTGTTCAACTGTACATATGCTGACGACTCATTTTGAGGCGAGGGGAGGAAAGCTCATAAATAGTCAAGCGGATCCTCGGGGTGGCGCAGGACTAAAATGGTAGTGCCTTCAATCCATGACCGGATGTGGGTATCGAGGACAGGGTTCTTGACCTTTTTCAGCCTTCTTTCTTGCTCACGGGCGTTCCAGCTCATTCGAATTCACGTACGGCACAAGCAAGGCTTGATCTGGGCTTTGATGGCTCAAAGTTTCTCAACCCACCTCCCTTTTGGTGAGGTGCCTGAACTCTGTCTCCCCTCTCACAAAAGGGATATCCAGTATCAGAGGACATTGAGTTGCACAGAATTCAATCAAATGAACCATTTTGTTGTTTATTGATAGGTGACAGCAATGCATGCATGTGGTGCCGTTTTCTGAGAACGAAATGTCTCAGGGGCAACCGCAGCAGCAAAACATCCCATAGAGAAAGTGTTTGGGTGATTGCAGTGCAGGTCGAAATCAACCAATGAATATCCTCCTATATTTTCATGAAATACAGTCTTGGTACCATTCTGCAACAAGCCACGCGTAAAGGGTACATCTCAGAGACATCCAACCAACCGTCTTCTTTGTGCTGAGAAGTGTGAGACTTGCTCTCTGAGACAGTTGTACATAGTTTTTCCTTTGAACCAACGCTTTGAAAAGGCGACGAGAGTAATACGTTGATGGGGACTTTTTGTCCCCACTGCTTCTCTGGCCAACAGCTTTTGCGAGAATTGAACCTCGATGCAGCTTTCATGGCGTCATCTCCTTTGTCTCTCGTGATCTTGTGCTTCATCGGTAACAGCGCTGACCCGATGAATTTTTTGTTCATAAACACGGAAAATACCCCTGACCTCTGCATTGCCACAAATTCTTTTACTCCCGTGTTTTCGTGACTGAAGCTTCGCAATGTTCAAGCGGCCGGCCTTTTACACGAACTCTACATACAAGTGACGAGGCGGCAAAAATTATCAGGTTGAGCATTCAAAGTTGACGGACGTCTTGTACTAAAAATAGAATTACAGTGAGACAGGGGCAGGGATATTCTCCGGTTCCGAGAAGCCGAGTTTTATGTAATATATTAGTCAGCTTCTTTCGAATGGCAGAGGCGATCGTAGATGCCAAGAGCCGATCTCCTTAGCGGCAACGGCTGCTCCTTCCAGAGAGACGTCAAGGCATGATGTGTTGATGGCACGCCTTGTTGGTGTGTATGTAAAAATGTCAGCTGGTGATGACGATAAGGCTATAAGCAATGCCACACCCGCTTCGTGGGGATGGAGAGGCCTGCTGGAGAGGGGACGGGAAGCAGTTTCGGACGGTCACCTGTTAATGAGCCACAGCTGCGTATTGGCGAAGATGAATCGTGCTGACTGCTCGGGAAGCATCGAGCTGGGATATACGTCACCTCTTCTGGAGATGCTTCTGCTTTCTTGATCTATTTCGGGGCATCAGAACGTTATATGTGGGGGATTCCCAAAGCGGGCGGTCAAGCCGTTCCTTCTTGGAGGTTTGAGAGAGAAAAGTGGTGCCGGGATAATCCTCCATCCTTTGGGCTTCCAAGAGACCTGGAAGGGATTTTTCAGTTATGGGGATTATTTGCACATTTGGGTGGGCTGGTCCCAGCCTTGCACTCCCCGTTTCAAAGCTCCTACAGCATCATTAAACCTTGAAATTATTCTAATATCAACTAGAGCTTGAAATATAGCTCACGCTTCTCCTTTATAATAAGCTCGCTTTCAATCGCAGTGGAAGGCTTGTCCCCTTTCATCCCAAAGGAGCTCCAGCATGAGGGAAAAGCCAAAAGACGACAGCTCCCCGTTGCAGAACCTACGCCACACCAACGCCCCCCTGCCAGAGCTACTCTTTTTGCATTTTAGATGCATTCTTTCCATCGTCTTCCCCCGGTCCCTTGCAGAGAACCCATATACATGAAGCAAACAAAAACAGTGCGTAGTTCGTCGGATTCCTCCTAATGTTACTCAGGATGCTGTTATGGGATTTCGGTTCCACGTATGCTAGCTGGGAATGATGGATTTTTAACGATTTATTTAGGAAGTCCATGGTTAGTAAGGTTTTCTGGTGTAATTGGATCAATGGCCTGAAATTAGCGATCGGGTGATGAATGTTCTTAGTGTAGGTCTTTCTGAGCGGCTTGTAGGTACGCGTATCTTTAGGTTAGATGACTTCCACTTACCTGCTGTGGATTCTATTGGGGTCTGTACTTAGCCATGCGATGCAGCTTGATGGGAGGCTGTGGGCGGTGGGTGGTAAGCACTCATGATCTTAACCCTGGTGGACTGGGTATGTGCATCGAGGTTTCAACGGTGTGGAAGGTGGTGAGGAAAAGGTCTGAGCACGCTTCTATGACATTGCTACCTGCGCCCTTACCCAAACCAATGGGGACGAGTACAAATAACAACCATAGGAGCGCAACCAGACCTTGACTCCCCCGAAAGGCAATAGAAATATATATTTATTTTACCCCACTGGAAGGGATTTATCAAAACTCATTTTAAATGAGGAAGCATTGCAACCGGCAGGAGTTATACTTCAGCCCATCAACCACAGCCGCCTTATAGATCAAAAAGGGCGACAATTCGAACGGTGCCTGGCCGCTGCGATTGATGGGAAAGGTAACACCCCTACCAGTTACACCAGTAGCTCGATTTGGGCGTAAGTTATGTATACATTAAGAACTATAAACGCAAGTGTTAGCTTCGAAAGGCCCAAAATCTCGGAGCAATACTGGGGAAAAGACTCTTGACTTACCGTCTATATATTTCGATAACAGGAAGGCAAATAGAGGCCGAACTTCCTCACTGCTTATTCTTTATCATCATATCATCGCCGCGTACCCAATCCGCAAACTCCTTTCGGTGTTTCTAGCCACAAGGTTAGCCAGCCCTCCAATATTGATATCCCATATTCCCAAACCGCGAAAAACTACAACAGTGAAAAGAAGACAAAAACGAACTCTAACATCCCAAAACCCAGGCCTCTCCTCATACACCCTAAACGGATTCTCACCACCTCCTTCCTTCTCAACCTGTCCAGCCCACACCCTCCAACTAATAGGCTTCAATTTCTCCGCGCCGAGAACGTGGCCGGTAGCGAAGCAGAGGAAGCCGATGATAGTTTCTATTGCGATGTCGAGCGGGAGGGAGGCGATGTCTTCGTTGTAGAGGGTGGAGTGCTCGTGGGCGGAGTAGGCGCTGTGTTTGTGTCGAGATTCGTTAGGTTAGATATGATATGATAATGATGAGTGAGATTTGGGGATGGGGAGGATAGCTTACGCGTGAGATAGGAGGATGAGGCCTAGAAAGGCTATTAAGCGAGAAAGAAGCGACATCGTGGATGTAGAGCTTGCTGAACGTGGTCGTCTTCTTTCACCTTCTCGTCGACCTGAGCTCCTGAACCTGATCAGCCGAAAGATCCATAGGAGCTTTTTATCCTTTGACCGCTTCGAGCCAGAAGCGCAGTATCCGTACGGTTATACATAGGAGCTTAAAGTGCAACTAATCACGTGATAAAATACAGAGGATGGGGAAATGAGAATTTTGGTGCCTCCCAATTGGGCGTCATTAATGATTAATTGCTGACTTAATTTTAACGTTTATATACAGCTCGCTATGTCTTCTCTTGCATGAGAATCATTAGTCTTGTGCTTGTTGTCCTGCCCCTTCAGTGGAGGATGTGTTCCTGGTTACATGGCTAGAACATCACCCCTCCTTTGCCCCTCCATTGCGGAACGCGACACCCTCGAAACTGCCCAGTCGCAACCTGCTCTCCTATCACGCGTTCCCTGAGTCGTAATATATGGAGAAAAGGGCGAGGTGAAGGGATTATGGTAATAGTCGTAGTGGGACGTATATATCGGTGGTTGCCGAGTTGTTGGATACATTGACCCCCGTCTTCCGAATTGGGCAAACCGGTATCGTGAAGACGAGACGCGAAGGATGTCTGTCTTCCCTACAGAAATGATTTGTCCTCCCGAAGGAGGTTGTCCTTATGTTGTATTTCACGAAATTATTCGTGGGATCATTGTATTTTCGTAACACCTAACTGGCATCAATCTCTAGCTATACGTGGGGGAAAGTCATGACGCTAGAAAGCAAATCTTGATCGCATCCTCCATCGCATTGCACCGAGCCGTTTCATTTTAAAATCCGTAGCTTCGTTTACAACTTTTGCATAGCAGCCTGAAGGAGAAGGATGGTTAGCATATGAAAATATTGAATGATGGCTGGTTTAGGGAACTCACAATATCAGTGGACTGGACGTGGTCCTCGTCCTCCTCGATCTGGCCTTGGAGTTCATCGAGAGAGACCTTCTCGTCCTCGACGACCAAGTTGATCTGTAGCTTCTTGATACCGAACCCGACAGTAACAAGCTTGGAGGCACCCCAGACGAGACCATCCTTTTCAATTACTCGGACATTTTCTTCGAGCTCTTTCATGCTCGTCTCGTCATCTAGTACCAGTCAGAATCTACTACATCCTTTCAAGCATTGCCCTTCATGAACTTACCCCAAGGTTTGACATCAAGAGTGACGATAGACTTAGCAGCGGGCTTAGGCTTGGCCTCCTTCTTCTTCTTGTACTCTGCCAATCTCCTCTCACGCTCAGCAACGACCTCGGGGTCCTCCTCCTCGGACTCGCTGCCAAAGAGATCCATATCATCGTCATCCTCAGCTGGCTTGGGGTTTACTGGGATCTCGGATTGCTCGGGGCCGTATGTGGTGAAGGCCTTGGACGGGTCACCAGGGAGAGTAGAGAACTCTGACTCATAAGAGGCAATGTGCTTGTACCAGCGGGCAACGTGGGGGTACTTGGTGGCATCGGGAGCGCCGGTGAAGGCCTTGTAGCTCACGACATCGGCCTGGGATGGACCGAATCTATTTGTTTACCGTTAGTTCCATGTTATTCTCTCTTTTGAGGCGCGGTATGGTTCAAACTGGAGGGGTAAATAAGTTCTCAGAAATGCGATTGCTCGCGATTGGATGGAGTCATGCAGCGGGGTCTTAAGCCGCCTCTTAAACACGGACCAATTTTTCTCATCATAGAGGACAACGGGGAATATAGATGTGAGGTGGTGAGGGAGAGGAATAAACAGTAGAAATCAGACGCGAACGCACAACAGCAAGGACTTACCCAACCACGTAACTTCTGGTGGACAGGTAGTGGTTCGCAACTTGGAGCGAAGTTAGAATGGCTCATGTTAAGTTTCGGAAGAATATGAAGGCTTACTGGTAAGACCAGAGTCGGAGACGAAGTCGGTGAAACCCATGATGGAGGAAATGTGAGGGTGTTGGTGTTGGGAGTAAAGGAAGAAGAAGTGGTGTTTTGAATTGATATGGGGATGAAGAGGAGAGGAGAGAAAGGAGAGGAGTCAAAAGAGTTTTTTTTCTTCTCTTTTTTTTTGTTCTTCAAATTTCGGTGGTGGATCAACTATCAGATCATGTGACCGTGCAGTGGCAGAAGTGCCAAGACTCGACCCATGGAAGCTTTCGAGAAGCATCGGGAGCTATCTATCGAATCTAGAGCTTTGATATTGACCAGAACAGAGCTGAGGATGTGCCATTAATACTTAATAGGGTGCACTGGACGGACTTCGCGTTGATGGTTTTCCTTACTCCTAACTCCTGAAGGGTTTCCTTTACGAAAATGATTTCCTTGAGACTTCAAACTTGCGGGAGTCGAGCTCTCCGACCTACCAATATCGCAACTCCATCGAGGATACTCGCAGCTAGAGCAGGTGCCCGCAGCGGACTCCATTGTCGCCCACTTCTTCCTATTGCCGCGTCATCTAAAACGTTACTACCTTCCCTCGCTTCAGCTCGTCATTATGCCAATGGACGACCACACCCTCCCGGCGGTACGCATCGCATGAACCTGGGTGGCGAGCCCGAGAAATCGGCTTTGGAACAGTATGGGATTGACTTGACAGCGAAGGCCAAAGACGGGAAGCTTGACCCTGTGATCGGGAGGGCGGCAGAAATACATCGCACTATTCAAGTCCTGTCGAGAAGAACGAAAAACAACCCTGTTCTTATCGGAGCCGCTGGTACTGGTAAAACAGCTATATTGGAAGGCTTAGCGCAGCGGATTGTGAAGGGAGATGTTCCAGAGAGCATCAAAGATAAACGGGTTATTGCTTTGGACTTGGGACAACTTATTGCAGGCGCAAAGTTTAGGGGTGATTTTGAAGAACGGCTAAAGTCAGTACTGAAAGAAGTTGAGGACGCTAAGGGAGGTGTTATCTTGTTCGTGGACGAACTTCATACCTTACTTGGTCTTGGAAAGGCTGAGGGTAGCATTGATGCGAGCAATCTACTCAAGCCAGCATTGTCCCGAGGCGAGCTCCAGTGCTGCGGTGCCACTACACTGAACGAATACCGACAAATCGAGAAGGATGCCGCACTGGCGAGACGTTTCCAACCAATTCAGGTCGGCGAACCCTCGGTTCAAGATACCATATCTATTCTGCGTGGTATCAAGAATAAGTACGAGGTTCATCATGGTGTGAGAATTACGGATGGCGCTGTCGTTGCGGCTGCCACATACAGTAACCGTTACATCACCGATCGGTTCCTTCCCGACAAAGCTATCGACCTTGTGGACGAGGCAGCATCTGCCCTCCGATTACAACAGGAATCGAAACCCGATACTATCCAGCAGCTTGACCGAGAAGTTATGACCATTCAGATCGAGCTCGAGTCTCTCCGAAAGGAGACCGATGTTGCAAGTAAAGAACGTCGGGAGAAACTGCAAGAGACGCTAAAGGCGAAACAGATCGAAGTCGCCGAGCTCACAGAGATATGGGACAAAGAGAAGGCGGAAATTGAAACTATAAAACGGACAAAGGAGGAGCTGGAGCAAGCTAGAGTTGACTTGGAGCGAGCACAGCGTGAAGGTAATTTCGCGAAGGCTGGGGAATTAAGATATGACAAGATTCCGAGCCTCGAGATGAAACTTCCACAAGAAGGGGCAGAAGTTGCTTCCACCAGTACTGATGGCCAGACACTCATTCACGATGCCGTTACTGCCGATGACATCGCGAATGTTGTTTCCCGTAGTACGGGAATCCCAGTCACCAAACTCATGGCTGGCGAGGTGGAGAAATTAATCCACATGGAGGACACCCTAAGAACCTCTGTCCGTGGACAAGATGAGGCCCTTGCCGCCGTTGCGAACGCAGTTCGAATGCAGAGGGCTGGTCTCGCTGGTGAGAATAGGCCACTCGCCTCCTTCATGTTCCTTGGCCCTACGGGTGTCGGAAAAACGGAACTCTGTAAGAAGATGGCTGGTTTCTTGTTCTCAACCGAGACAGCCATGGTCAGATTTGATATGAGTGAATTTCAGGAGAAGCATACCATCAGCCGTCTTATCGGGTCGCCAGCAGGATATGTCGGTTATGATGATGCTGGCCAGCTGACGGAAGCCGTCAGGAGAAAACCTTACGCAGTGCTTTTGTTTGATGAGTTTGAGAAAGCCCACCGTGACATCTCTGCTCTATTGCTGCAGGTTCTAGATGAAGGTTTCCTTTCCGATGCCCAAGGACACAAAATTGATTTCCGAAACACGCTCATCGTTCTTACCTCTAACCTTGGTGCGGATATTCTAGTCGGTGCTGATCCTGAGCATGCACACGCGGCTTCTAGAGGAGATGAAGTTTCACAGGAGGTCAAGAAATCCGTTATGGATGTAGTCCAGTCATCGTATCCACCCGAGTTCTTGAACCGAATCGACGAATTTATTATATTCCAGAGACTGTCTCGGAGTGCCCTTCGAGATATCGTGGATATAAGATTGAAGGAGCTGCAGACACGGCTTGATGATCGACGGATGACTCTTAAAGTGGACGACGATGTAAAGGACTGGCTTTGCGAGAAGGGATATGATCCGAGATACGGTGCTCGCCCTCTAAACCGACTTATCTCGAAACAAATCGGCAACAATTTGGCCGATAAAATCATTCGCGGCGAAGTAGCCTCTGGGCAAACCGCTCACGTTACCTTCGGTCCCGACAAGCAAAGTATTCGAATCGTCCCCGAGGTTTTAACGACATAATAATGCATAATCACATATCTTGGGCAGCATTGGAGAAATGATCATATTATCTTCTCCGCTCTGGGGGGCTGTGTATATTCCCGATTTTTTGTGGAGTATAGGATTATTGGAAGGCGTACGTTATCTTCGCTCATTATATGTACCATATTCGGCTCTCTCCTCATGAAAAGTCTCCAGCATGTATTAATATGTAATATAGCTCCCCTAATACACATATTTTTAATGATCTTTATGATTCGGTCTGAACTGAATAAGTCGAAATCTCTTTGTCGTTAAATTAAGGTTGCGGCTCGATTTGGATAGGAGTGGGCCTACTTTATTTCTACTTCAACAGCCGCTAATGGGGACCACCTAACTAGATAACGAGACTATGTGTATTGGAGGAGATGCCTTCGTCTAAGAGACAGCGAGGCCTAGCTTCCACGCCTTCAAGCAACAGATTCAAAGCTCGCCGTCAACGTGGGAGAGGAGGCAATGCAGCCTCTCGTTCTCAATTATCACATTCTATAGACTTTACTCCGCCATCCGCCCCTCCACCATCACTCCCCCACAGCAATGGCCGGTCTAGCCAGCAGGCTGACTCACCGTCTCACGAGCTGAGTGTGGATGAAGGGCTGGACCAGGTAATTATGGCCGTTGATATGAAGGAGAGAGAGACGGTTGGGTGTTGCTACTATGTGGCGCAAGAAGAGAAGCTGTACCTGCTGGAAGATGTCAAAGCTGGTGGGATGGAGATTATAGAGACTTGTACGATGACCACCCCTGACTCTTATGCTGGTATTAGTAGTTGATATATATTCTACAGTGAAACTTGATGTCAGTCCAACAGTGGTCTTGGCTTCCACTCGAGTTGACCAGACTTTGGAGAATGACAATCATTCAATAGATCATGAGGGCAATGGGGCTGAAAGTGGTAAGTAGAAGATCGGAACAATTGAAGAGATTCTACTAACCTTTTATTTCCAGACGCCCAGTTCCGGTTACCATACCAGGTTGACGTGCGCCCTGGTCAGGAGTTTGGCTACGAGGTCGCGAAGAATAAGCTCGCCAGTATTGGGCTCGGCTCTGCGAACAGCAGAGGCGTTAAATTTTATGTCCCTGGAGATACTTTCGATGAGACGGAGTATAGAGAAAACTCTGGTTTTACCACCCACCAAGGCAAGGTGTTGCATCTGTCAGGTTATATTGATATCGAGAACCGGGTCTCCGTGGGCTGTGCTGGGGCAGTACTCACCCATTTGCAGCGGAAAAGAGCTGCAAATTATCTTCCGGGAGACAGGCCTTCCGAGCTCTCATTCGGAATCAAGTCTATCGAGATGTTGAGTTTGAAGGGGACCATGTATGTGAACCCCCGAGTATTTACTCTATCTCAGACAAAGCTAATAACATTGCCTCAGGTTCGTGAATGCGGATACTCTTGCTTCCCTCCAAGTTCTACAGTCCGAATCCCATCCTAGTGCCTTCAACCAAGGGCCAGGGAAAACCTCCTCGGGGTCGAAAGAGAGCCTTTCTGTATATGGTCTCTTCCATCATTTTGCTCGCACGCCACAAGGAAAGGCACGGCTAAGGCAGTATTTTCTTCGACCCAGTGTTGACGTTGGCATCATAAACGAAAGGCAGGACTTCATCGGAGTCTTCGTTCGCCCAGATAATGCACCTTCCCTTGAGAAGTTGACAAAGAGTTTGAAAAGTATCAAGAACTTACGGCCTGTGATGATACATCTGCATAAGGGTGTGAGTACAGGGAACGCAAAATATGGAGGTTTCAAAAGTGGCGTGTGGGCTACTCTCCTAGCGGTTGGTTGATCCTTCTATACACTTGAGAGGTAAAACTAAGTTCTGTAGTTTGCCTTTCATGCCATGGACATACATGAAACGCTACGTGAGGTGATAGGCGCAGCATCCTTAAACCTTCGCTCGCGGGTGAGTCTCTTCTAAGAAGTGACTTGAGGTGACGCTAAGAGTGGAATAGGCATTGCAAAAGCTTGATCCTATTCAGTTACATCGAGTAGGAAAGGCCATTCATGACAAGGCAAGCGGCACATGTCCTTGGGCATTTTTTGAGAAAACCTTTCTAATAATCTCTAGGTTGACCTCGACTCATCGATAGAGCAACACCGCACAGTCGTTAACCCAGGTGTAGATGCGGAGCTTGATAGAATGAAGGAGACTTATGCGGGCATGGACAGCTTGCTTGACGAAGTTGCTGTGAATATCGCGTCTACTATCCCCGAAGAAGTGGGAATTGATATCAACGTGATATACTTTCCCCAGCTTGGGTTCAGTATTGCAGTACCTCTTGACGAATCTGGGAGGGCAACGTATGATGGTGGCGATGAAGGATGGGATCAGGTATTTACCACTGAGAATCGGGCCTACTTTAAGGATTTTCGGATGAGAGAAATGGACGAGAAGCTAGGAGATATGTACGGGCTTATTTGTGGTGAGTGCGTGTCATTATAGGCCTACTCCGATCACTTCTAACAGGCAATAGAGAAGGAAATCGAACTCGTCTATGAGCTTGCACAGAATATCCTTACATACGAGAATATGTTGGTGGAAGCTTCTGACATTTGTGGAGAGCTCGATAGGTAAGTGAAACTAACAGGAGTGGTTAAACCTGAGCTGACAATGGGAAAAAGCCTTTTAGCCCTAGCACAGGGCGCAAATCTTTATAAGCTTGTCCGGCCACAAGTGGTTAGACCAAATGTGATAGATATCAAGGGTGGCCGGTGAGACAATCACTCCTGATACCTGGAGTATACACTCATACTCTATAGTCACCTTCTGCAAGAGCTTACCGTCCCATCGTTTGTCACGAATGACTCTTTTCTTGTGGGCGGGGATGGCGACCCGGAGTCTACACCGGATACAGCCGCCGAAAGCCTAGGGAGGTCACCCAACTCAGGTGGAGAAATCGAGGGACCTAGTATGCTACTGTTGACCGGTCCAAACTATTCCGGGAAAAGCGTATACTTGAAGCAGGTCAGTCCCCCAGAGCTATGGAAGGGAAGCAAGTGCTGAAGTATCTCAGGTCGCGTTAATTGTATACCTTTCTCATATCGGAAGGTAAGTCCTGACAACCACTGTGCTCGTGGAAGAGGGCATACATAACGTGTTTTAGTTTTGTGCCGGCTGATAAGGCTACAATCGGTCTCACGGACAAGATCTTATCACGGATATCTACACGGGAGACTGTTTCAAAGGTCAGCAGGGTAATATATGAGCACAAATGTTGGGCTAATATGCATTTAGATCCAAAGTACATTTATGATCGATTTACAGCAGATCTCACTGGCATTAAATCTTGCAACGAAGAGGAGTCTGATTATTATAGATGAGTTCGGCAAGGGGACCGATTCAAGCGGTTCGTCCTCCTCAGAAACTCAACCATCTTGGTGCTAACAGAACTTAGATGGTGCTGGTTTGGCATGCGGCCTCTTCGAGCATTTACTAAACCTAGGGAACGAAAGACCAAGAGTCCTCGCTGCCACCCATTTTCACGAGTTATTCGAGAACGGATTCATAACTGCAAGACCAGAGCTGCAGTTTGGATATATGGAAGTTCAAACGGACCCAAGGGCTCAGGAGATTGAGAACCAGATAACATATCTTTACAAGTTAAGACAATCATGTAGTCAGCCTCATGAATCTCGAGCTAACAACGGGTTGCCAGTTTCCGACTGGGCCGTAGCAACGCGAGCTTTGGAACAAAGTATCCATTCTATCTACTCAATTCCCTTGGTATCTGCTAACTTTTGATCATTAGTTGCGCCGCTATGAATGGAATCAGTCCAGAAATAGTAGCCCGAGCAAATGAGCTAAGTGCTCTGTCGTTACGAGGCGAAGATCTTGTAGCTGTTTGTGCCAAACTATGCCCCGAGGAGATGGAGGACCTGAAGGAGGCGGTAAACCATCGAAGTAAACCATATGCGTATACTTCCAAGACTGATGATTCTGTGTAGGAAATGATTGCGAGGGAGTTCATAGCGGCAGACTTCTCTAGGAAGCAGAAGTTGAGAGACCATCTCGGAAGGGCTAGAGATGTGGAATCCATGTTGAGTGCTATCCTCGATATCAGTGATGGGGCCAGCAGCAATGGTACTAGCAACAGCAGCTCCAGCATGCTCACGGGCTAGTGGTGCTTCCCGTTGGGTGAAGGTCGAGTTACGATCAACCTACTTCGGCAGATGAAAAAGCCATCTGACGTTCCGTTTCTAACTTTCCTATCTTAACTCACAAACTGAGTCTTTTTCATAAACCTGCTACTGTTCTAGCTTCCCCTAGAATTGAATCGCTTGTCTGGGAAAGAAGGTTTCAACCAGTAGACCGCGAAGTCGTTTGTTCAGGCCATTGACTGAACCACCTATAACTTAAGGGGTTGATGTGCAAGAAAAATATGCTCATGGAGAAAGGTACCAAATCATAAATGGGATATCGCTATCTACAACTTCACACTCTTGACCAAGTTCTTCTTGATACCAGTCAACTCTCCAGCATAACCACCACGACCCTCACCACCTTTGTAAATAGGCCGCATACTACCCAACTTCTTCTTCTTTTCCTCGAACTTCTTCCTCTTCTTGACTCTCGGATTCCTAACGTCCTTGCTCCGCTTCGGCGTCAGACCCTTATTCTTCTCAATAGCATACGTAATAGCACGCTTTCCATCTGGGCCTATTTCTTCCTGAACCTCGACACGACCACCCTGCCGAGCCGCCTCCGCGTGTGCTTCGGCTAATTGCTTCTTCTCGGATTTGCGTTGCTTATTCCGAGCGGCCACCATGTCGTAATAATCATCATCATCAGTCCCCTGGTTGTCTCCCCGTACCTCACCCGCAACCCGACGATCGTCCTCATCACTCTCTTCACCCAGGAAATCGGGCTTGTCAGAATCCCGTTTCCCGCGCTTCTCAGCCTGTGCATTAAGCCTAGCTTGTCGATCCTTGAGACGTTCTCGGTACGGTAGATCTGCATCTCCTCCTGCGTCACGACCAGCTGCTCCACGCTTATTCGCCTTCTGCGCGATCTGAGAAGTGTAGAAGCGTAATGACTTCTTCTTCTCCGCTTTTTGTGCTGCTTCGTGGGCGGTGAGAGCGTCTTCGTCGCCGAAGTCTGAGTCTTCGTGGTCTTTGTGGGAAGTAGCTGGTTTTGACTTCGATTTAGTTGTCTTAGTTGGTTTAGAGCTGACCAAGCCGTCAAGATCTGCCAGGCCTTCTTCAGTTTGGCGCATTATTTCGGCACGGCGTGCTTCGGCCTCAGCCTGCGCTGCGGCCGCGTCTCGTTGGGCTTTGGTCTTCTTTGGCTTTTTGGGTCGTTTTGATGAAGGTTTCTTCTCGCGGACAGGCTCGGGTTCCATTTCAGCCAAGTCTTCCGCCCCCATACTTTCGTCTTCCGAAGTCTCGTAAGTCTGAGGGGTTTCGAGGTCTTTGACTTGTTCCCACAGTTTTCGGCATCGGACTAGGGCGTTCATGATAGGATGTTCTCTTAATTCAGCCGCTGGGAGTGCAAGTGCGCCTTTTTTCTTGTCCCTCGCTGGAGAAGCTAGAAGGGAGAAGTACATGCATATTGATCCTAGGTAGGCTGAAAGCGCTTGGAACTTGATGACCGCAACGGGTGCAGTGGGCTCATCGTCAGAATCAGATCCAGCTTCAGCGAGTTCCGCAACGCTCGCTTCAACTCTTAGCTCTTCGTGTAACGTTTGCAGGCCCATAAAATCCTTTCTCAGGTATTCGAATTCGGGGTATCGCGATTTCATGAGCTTGCGCTTTTCCGCCTCGCCCATATCGTCCGTAATTTCCAGCTGGGGAAGAACTTCCGTAACGATTCCTTTACCTGCAGCGGAATCCTCCTGCTGATCTTCCCCCCCTTCTAACCATCCTGCCTCATCAAACCCAAAATCGGCAGCTGTCATGGACTGGAGCCGTTTCTGTTGTATCTTCTTCGCTTCCTTCTCCTCATCCAATGCATCCGCCTCGGTTTCAAGAACGTCTGCATTATAATAATCCTTTTTCGAGGAGCCCCATCCACCCTCCTCCTCATCTTCCTCCACTTCCACTTCCTCATCTGATAATACAGGGCTTAAACCATTTCGACGAAGGCGTTTCGATTTCTTGGCGTCTTTTTGCTCGGTATCGCTTTCCCCCATATCATCCTCCTCATCATCCATGTCATATATATCATCGTCCTCCGCGGATTCAGCATCGTAACCCAGCACTTCCTCGTCGGACTCTTGGAAGAATTCCTCTGTAATTGTAATAGTTAGAAATATCCTGTGGCTACAGCACCGGGACTGGATAACCCACCCTGTTCTTCGAGCTTTCGTCTCCTCTTAGCCTCCGGTCTCTCATCTAACAGTACTCGGTCCCGACCCGCTTGAAATTCATCTTCGGAGTCCAGAAATTGCTCGTCCGCCGCAAACTTGGATTTCTCAAACTCGTCTCCTCTGTCCTCAGCCTTTTGGCCCAAGCCACGACCAGCCTTTCTTTTCTTTCCCATTGTGTCGTCGTTGGAGGCGCAAAGAATAAATTGGAGGTAAAAAAACTGATAATTTCTCGAACTATTATCTTCAAAACTGCTCGCAGATACACAAATTTTTTGATGGGTTATCAGATCAAAGCTAGTCAAGAAATGGCCTGTTTGCACCTTCAACTGTAAGTCTTGGCGTGTTTGCTGCCCCTTACCTTGAAGCTCCCGTCAACGAGAATCCTACGACGGGAACAGAGCTCAGCTTGGTAAGGCTGAGTTCACTTTTCGTTAACCCGCTCCCTATGATAATGTCAGACTCCCGTCTCGCACTTGCGTTTGCCGCTCTTTTCGGTAGTATCATTGTTTATATAACAGCCACTATGTTTGGACTCTTCCAAAGGCAAGAGTTCGTTGCCCAGGGCCGAGTAAGTCCGATCGTTATTCCTCATAGCTTCGATTACTGAGCTAATATCTATTGTTCTAGACCATTGTCATTACTGGAGGCTCGGATGGGATGGGCAGGAGTGTAGCTTCACAATTGGCAGCAAAGGGAGCAAACGTTGTTATCGTCGCTCGAAACGTGGGAAAGCTCCAAGCCGCACTAGAAAGTACAAAGGTTCGTGGGATACCCCATTGCACGTCAATTTCCGATTCTTACTGATTTTTGGTCGTGTATAGGCTGCAGCTCTCAACCCCCAAAGCCAAAGATTTCACTACGTTAGTGCGGATCTGACCAGTTCTACCGAAACCGATCGTGTCATAACAGAAGTAACGGAATGGAACGGTGGAGTTGCTCCCGATGTAGTGTGGTGCTGCGCTGGGCAATGTCTACCTGGATTTTTCACTGAAACCTCTATCGATACCCTGAAACAGCAGATGGACACGATCTACTGGACTGCAGCACACATGGCACATTCGACATTAAAGAATTGGCTCGCCCCTGTCCCCGCCGGGGAAACCCCCAAGGGCCCTACTGATAGTCGCGGAAACGCGCTTCGAAGACACCTGATTTTCACTTCCTCTACGCTTGCCTTTGTGCCGGTTACGGGATACGGACCCTACTCGCCAGCGAAAGCAGCTATGCGTGCCCTTTCTGACACCTTATCGCAAGAAGTCGAGGTATACAACGGAGCGCGCCGAAATAAAAGCAACGCGGCTCCAGCGGCTGACGTCAAGATCCATACCGTTTTCCCGATGGGAATTCTCAGCCCTGGCTATGAGAACGAGGAAAAGCTGAAACCTGAACTCACTAAGTTGCTGGAGGAGGCCGATAAGCCCCAGACTCCAGAAGAGGTCGCCGCCATCTCCATAAAGTCACTCGAGAGGGGCGATTATTTGATCACCACCATGTTTATAGGGGCTCTTATGAAGGCTAGCTCTCTCGGTGTGAGCCCTCGAAACTCTCTGATCCTCGACACATTGACAAGTTGGGTCAGCAGTCTGGCATTCTTGGTGGTGATCCCGGATCTTAGCGGAAAGGCTTGGAAATGGGGACGGGACAATGGACTTCCGAAGGCAACCCAGTCGTCAAAGTGAAAGTATTTGGAGATGTATAGAGAGAGGACACCAGATGCGGATGAAAGTCCCCCCGATGAAGCCCCTATTGCAATAACCTTACAATAATATTAATATTACCCATGAAACGCGGCCGAATAGCCTCATTCTTCTCCGTTATACCTTAGTTCAGTTTGCAACCCCTGCCCAGGATCTCGAGACCCTTCCTGGATGCTTTGTTCACCCTGCCGGTAAGAAGACTCAGGGAATACTCGTATCGTGCGGAATAATCTCCCCTGAACAGAGGGTCTCAGGGCTAGAAACATCACGTGTTACTTGAAACATCATTTTTGCGGAGTAACGTTTATCCTCAATGTTTTCGAGTGACGTAGCCAGGCAACTAATTTGCGACTCACCGAGTCGCTGGCGGTTGGAGGAATGCCCGGCGCTGCAGGATTTAAATAGTAGGCAATTGGCAGGTGCGAATAGCAACTTGCTCCTGCATAGAAAACCTGCGATGTCTTGAATTGAAATCTATTACTTACCGCATTTTGAGCATACTGATGCGCCGTCATCTACCGTCGCATTTCATCGCACAAATATACCTCGAAAATAACGTCGCGCATTGACATTGACCGACCATGGACGGCCTATTTTCGATACCCGTGCTTTCATTCCTGCTCATCCCGACAGTGTCTTCGTACAGCACCAGTCTAAACCTCCTATTCTTCTACATAACGTGGTCGACCCTCGTCCTATCGCATCCCCCTATCAAAGTTGAACTCGTGGGAACCGCCGCGGTGCGCGTAATATTCTACCTCGCCCCTTCGATCCTCTTCTTCCTCTTTGATGTCTTATTACCATCTGCGGCGATTGTGTTGAAGGCGCAAGGGAAGGCGGGACTCCCGTCGGGGAGTAGGAAGAGGAAGAATGGGAAGAGAGCGTTTAAGATTGCGGGGTGGGGGGTGTTTAACCTGTTTTTGAGTATGGCGGTTCAATGGGCGCTGGAGTACGTCTTGACCAAGGGGATTGGCGTAAGGAGCGCGTTGAAGGTGTCGACTACGTTGCCGATGCCGTGGGGGATTGCAAAGGATTTACTTAAGGGGATGGTTACCAGAGAGGTAAGATTGCAATCTGCGCGATAATTGAGAGGAGTGATAGCGTCAATGTTCATTACTCGTCTGGAGTTGCCTCGATTGAAAGGTTGCAATGAATACTGATATGGTTTACAGGTCTTGCAATACGTTATTCACCGCTACGTCCTCCATTCGAACTCCTTCATCGGAAGATACCATCAATCATGGTACCATTCTCTCAAATCACCATCCCCCCTAACCGCGCACTACGACCACCCACTATCCTACCTCCTTTCCACCTTCATACCCACCTACGGCCCCGCCGCCATCTTCCGCTTCCACCTCCTCACCTACCTAATCTACCTCTCCCTCGTCTCCGTCGAAGAAACATTCGCCTACTCCGGCTACAGCACCATGCCTACGAATTTCTTCCTGGGCGGAATCGCGAGACGGATAGAGATGCACATTTCGAGTGATGGGGAAGGTAATTTTGGGCCTTGGGGGATACTGGATTGGATTTGTGGGACTGCGGTGGGGGATACGATTGAGGATGATATAAGGGAGGAGTTTGAGGAGGCTGATATTGATGAGAAGATGTATCGGATGATGGAGAAGTCTAAGAAGAAGACTAGGGCTGCGGCGGCGAAGGGGAAGACTAGGCGGAGGAGAAATTCTTAAGCAGAGTCTATGGGCTTCTGTTAGAGCGTTAGAGCCTTGGTCGTTTTGTGTTAATCTTTTTGGTTTAAATTTCTGTGAAGTGATGAATTTATGAAACATAAGGGAAAGGAAGCTGGAACAATATCAAAGTTCTCTGGATAGCTCTATGATACCATTAAAAAAAAGATAAAACCCCCTTTTTGAGAGAGAAAACGGAGAGCTTGCGAACTTTGTAGCAGAAAAGCAGTCTTGCGCGGGTGGTGTAAAAAAACATGGTGACTGGAAAAAATGGCGTTTGTGTGTGGGTTTTTTGCAATCGGTGTCACGCAAAAGAGGTGGTGGAAAAAGGTTTATGAAAAGTGAATTTCAAATGAACCACCTAGAGGATTCCGCATCGAGATACATGTTTCATTAGCTCTCTTTCGATTGAGCAACAACAGGTCCCTCTGATATCCATCCCCGCTAAGGTATTCCATTTCCATTCCCCCCTTTCCCCGGGTCCATTCAGTCGTCAAATTTGTTATTTCCCAACCACTACCAGTTCATCTCGTGGGGCTTGTCGCCGTTTCGTAGGCTGAAGCTGGTGGCAAGGTAACTGCCGAGGAATTGCTCTTTCTTGATGGAAGCCAAAAGAGACTGATCTATGGCCTTTTGGTCGCTAGCACGTGCACTGGCAACCTTCTTCTTCTGTCGAGGCAGTATTCTGTCAGCAATGTCCCTGTAATCTGCCTTTCTGTAGATTCCTATGTAGACGTACCTCTGGCTTCTCTCCGTTCTTGAAGAAAGCCTCCTCTCCCTTCTGTTCCTTCTCCGCCTTCTTGTCCTTGGTGAAGTAGTCGGTCTCGGATACCTTCTCCAAGGTCTTCTGGTCCACACCCTTCAAGTCGACCTTTGCACTGGTGGCGATGACATATCGGGCGTTCACTCTCCTGAGTGGGACACCATTGATCTTAAAGGGGCCGGTGACGAGAAGGACACCCTGGGAGAGGTGCTTGAGGAGGACGACACGCTTGCCGCGGAAACGACCAGCGAGGAGGATGAGGACGGTGCCGGGTTGGAGGCTGGCCCGGGGCTTGGCTGGGTGGATGGACTTGCGGACCTGCAGAGAGACAATTGTTAGTTATATGTCGTTTCGCACAATATATGTACATGTACATGTGCGCATCTGGAGTCCTCTGTCCCCCGACCGCAATGGAATTTCGAGGATCAAGATATCTCCCGCCCTCTCACCATCGCACACACACACAAATGCAAAACCGTAACACTGGATATAGCGAGAATGCGAATACTGACTTTCTTGGGCTGGTTGTCGTCCTCAGTGGGATACCACTTCTGGGCTTTGTTGGCCGGGATCGTCCGCTGGCCCTTTCCAAACTTCTTCGTCTCCGAAGTCGCCGACATATTGGCTACCGTGACGAAGTGCTGGAGAAGAAAATGGAAAATGGGGATTCCGGGTTGTCGACGGTGATGTGGGTTGGTTGATGTATGACTTGAAGGCCCAGGTCGGAAATGGGTGATGTTTGTGGGATAGAGAGCCCTATCAATTAGCCGAAACGCTAGTCCCGATTGGGGCTTAGAGCTTAATCGTGACTTTCCTTGCTTAGGCAGCATGACTTTCTTGGCTTCATCCAAAGGCGAACCAAACAAACTGAACTTACCTTTACCTTACCTCAACTCACCTTCCCGCCTCTCAGTTGAACGAAGGGAATAGACAGCTGAAGGGACTGACAGTGGTGGTTATTTGTTTACTCTTCCACTATTCTATTCCTTAATCAGAGCAATTAGCAACCATGTCGATAGCTCCCATCATCACCTTCAAAGCAGGTAACTGCGAACTTGACGTAAGTTGACACTACCATCGCATTCCTAAGCTCCACCTTCCTTTACCTTTGAAGCTGTGTGTTGTTGCGCTCGAGAGAAAGGTACCTAACACTACGCTTCAGACCTCAACATCACCTCCAACAGTGAAACCGAAGCCCACTCCCGGTTACATCTACCTCTACTCCGAAGATGACTTGGTTCACTTCTGCTGGAGACCCCGCTCTGCATCCCTCAGCGAACCCGAGCTCGACCTTGTAATGGTTCCTTCCGATGGCACCTTCACCCCATACAAACCCACAGACGCATCCACTCCATCAAACCCCGAAAAGCCCACGAACGGCAGAGTCTATGTCTTGAAGTTCTCGTCCAGCTCACAAAGATACCTCTTCTGGCTCCAGTCACGAAGCCAACACGAAAACGGGGACCCAGCTTGGTTCAGCGCACGCGATTTAAAGTTGGGGCAGATCGTGAACACCCTCCTTCAGGGTGAGGATGTCGATGTGGAGGAAGCTATCGCAAGCTTGCCAAGGGATCAGGGACCTGGAGGTGATGAGGATGAGACGATGGAAGATGTTGCGGATCAGGGACCGGAACATCATAGAGGCGGTAGCGGTGGAGCTGGGCCGGGCGCAACTGGAGGGGATGTGAGGCAAGAGGGAGAGGAGTCGAGAGAGGGTGGCGCCGACGGTGGACGAGCGTAGGTATTACTCTCTGAGTTCGCATTTATGACTATTATTGATCTATATTTTTAAATGGCTTTGCTATGCGTGGAAAATTCTTTCCACAAGCTTCTCTGTTTAGCGCAATAAGCACTGCAACTCTTAAACAAAGCATTAGCATTAGAAAGAAAGCTAACTGAGGCTTGATTAGTGCTGCCATGTCTTCAAACCCTTCCTCGGTCGTGCAAGACCTACTCCGATCTCTACAAGGAAACCAGAATGTACAATCCGATACCCACGAGAACCAATTTACGACTCTAGCCGACCTCCTTCCTCCTTCATCGACTTTGCCACTTATTGAAACGGCGGAACCACAGACCGTCGACAACTTACTCAGCTTCCTTCCACCTTCACTTTTACTTCTTGCTCAGAATAACGACGATATATCCACCATCGATACCAACCCGGAGGCTGCACAAAACGCACTGAAAGCTCTGAGCTTACAGCAAAAGAAAGATATTCTTCAGAGAGTTCTCCGGTCACCGCAGCTTACACAGAGCCTGGGAAGTTTGACTGTCGCATTACGAGACGGAGGTTTACCAAGTATTAGTGAAGCTCTCAACATCAAATTGGAAAATGGCGGTTTTATGCGCAGGGGAGGGGTTCCTCTCGGTGGCGGTGACGCGGTTCAGGCATTCCTGGAAGGAGTCAAAAGACATGTTGAAGAGGGGCACTCGAGTGGAGGGGACAAAATGGAGGAGTGAGACAACCAGTTGATGCCTAGCAAATACAAAGACAAACCCCCCTGTCGTATACCAAAATCTGCCATAATAATTTCAGCTGCGGTCGAGATCAACTTTCTTTGCACGTGAGATAATCTTAAACTCCGAATCATCTCGTGTTCCATGGTAAATCTGCAGAATCGCTCATCAAAAAGGAGATCCGTGTTGGCCGACGACGCGCAAGACACAGTAGTAGATCAAGAGAAGTTCAATTGTAAATTTCTCAGAATTAATAAATTATACGGGAGCCGGTGCCTTTGTAGAGAAAAGCGATTGATCTCATGTTCGTCAAGCCCCTCAGCACAATCGTCCGATAAGTCTAGCTGAAGCTCAGCCACACCTGTGACGGGAGCGTTTCAGGGGAGAGAAGAAGAAGTGCCACACCGGGGTTCCGCTTGCAACGTGCACCAAAAGAATTCCCTGGGAAAGTTACCAATCGATGCTTTTGCGATCGGATAAGCCGAGTAAATCTACCTCAACGAGTCTGTCGCTACTGTGAATTGAAAGCAGGATCTTTCCAGGAGGAACCCTTGCATCTTTTTGTTCAGGCCTCCCATCTTTCTGTCCCGTCCTCTTTCTTTTTAAACTGCTCTGCTGGAGAGTTGTTGACCCCACAACCAAGTGGACCGAACCCTTTGACAGTCAACCCGAACCAGATCGCTGAAGATACAACTATCACACCTTTCATTGACACCGCGTTGCACACCTTGTGCTGGCAGCGACAACTACGTTTTCCTCACTTACTGTCCGCGGACTTACGGCCTTACCTGACATGTACACGAACCGATAGCGACCGCCAATTAGGATGGCGTCCAACAATAACAACAACCACCACAACCCACAAAGCCCATCCGGAAACCAACCCATACCTCTCCAAGATCTTTCAAGACCTCCAGATACAGTAATCGCGGATGGGCGGGGGCGTCGCAGAGATAGCAGCAGTAGCAGCGGTGGAGGTGTTACGAGGCGGTCGTTGATCGGCCGTGGTTCAATAAGGAGGAGATATGAACGCATTGAAGAGGATTCGCCGACGTCGAGAGAGCGGAGGGATTTGGAGGCTACAGCGCGAGGTGGCCCGTCGGATGGATCGAGGGGATATTCATACATGCCAGAGGGGGATGGGGGTGGACCGATCGATGACCCGGGGGGGTTCCAGCAAGCCATGACCTCCGTTGGGTTGAGTTTTGATGGACCGTCGCCAGACAGGCTCCCCGGGATGAGTGGACCGGACAGGTCACGGTCTACCGGTGCTATTCGCACTGGTGATGAAGACTTAAGCACCTTTAATAACCCGGGACAAGATCTCAATGATCTCGAGGGGTTTGGCTCCCCAACCGATACGAACGAAGGCGATACTACACCTCTGAACGATGGAAGGTATATGCAACCCATTAGCGGTTCATTATCTTCTCGAAGACCAAGGGAAAGCCGGAACAGGGGACACAGCGTGCATTTCTCAGAGAGCGTCTCGGGATCCCGCCTGGGTGACGATTTGCCGAATCTGGAGCATGGAAAGCGATCGAGAGGCAGCAGCGACGAATCGCGCCTGAGCCATGAAAGAACCCGGTCACTGTCGCCATCAGGGTCGAATTCCGCGATATCAAGAGCGAGCTCCATGATGAGAATGATGTCGCAGCGTGTGGTCAATATCAGTAACGAGCCGGAGGTAGTTGAGCAATCGATTCGGCGAGAATCTTCGCTGAAGCAGGCTCGACTTGAGGGCCCGCCTCCTCTACCCGCAATGACCGAGTACGCCCATGATGCGTCAGGAAATGCGATTGACGATGCCGATACACCGCCAGAGAAAAAGTCGGGATTTTCTATAAAAATGAAATCTCGGAAAGCATCAGGACCGCAGATCAATCCTTTGAGGGGCAATTCGCTTGGGATATTTCCTCCCGAAAATAAGCTGCGGAGGCTTCTGTGTGAAATGCTGGTTCACCCAATAACGGAACCTATAATCCTTATCCTCATTATCATCCAAACCATCATCTTAGCCGTGGAATCAGCGTCAACCGATCGCCCCGCCCGTTGGGGTATGTCGAGGTTTGACTACGCATTCTTCGTCCTCTTCATCATATACACACTCGAACTCATCGCGCGCACAATCGTCTCTGGTTTCATCTGGAACCCTCACGAATACAGCACCCTCGATCGATCACTTGGCTTGAAGCAAGCATTAATCGAAAAGGGTCGAAGCTTTTTCGTACCCCAGTCACAATCTTCGACCCGAAAATCCGCAACCCCTGGAGGCCCTCAGATATCCGTCTTGAGATCATTCACGGGGATACAACCCCTTTTGGACTCCTCAGACGACCCTCGCCATCAGCAACGTGTGAGACTTGCTCGCCGCGCATTTCTTCGACATTCATTCAACCGATTAGATTTCATCGCTGTCGTATCCTATTGGATTTCATTTATCTTATCCCTCACGGGGTTAGAAGCCTCTCATAACATCTACGTATTTCGCATGCTAAGCTGCTTGCGTATATTACGACTCCTTAATCTTACCCGTGGTACTTCCGTAAGTTATGATCCGAGACCAAGTGTTTGAACAAATACTGACATATATCCAGGTAATTCTTCGAAGTCTCAAAAAAGCTGCGCCATTGCTCGTGAATGTCGCTTTCTTTATCAGTTTCTTCTGGCTCCTATTCGCTATTATTGGCATACAAAGCTTTAAATCCAGCCTACGCCGGACATGCGTCTGGGTTGACCCAGATGGCGTGCAAAACTTCACCTTAAACAACGCTCCAGACAATATACAATTTTGCGGAGGGCATCTTGACAAAACCACTGGCGATGAAATGCCATGGCTGCTGCCCGATGGGAGTAGTATAACCCCTAACGCAAAAGGGTATCTATGCCCTCAGGGGTCGCTCTGTGTGCAGGGGGACAACCCATATCGCGGCACCTTAAGCTTCGACAATCTACTTCACTCCCTCGAGCTTGTATTCGTTGTGATGAGCTCGAACACATTTACCGACATCCTTTATTATACCACAGACTCCGATTACCTTGTCTCGGCTTTATTCTTCGCCGGTAGTTTCGTTTTACTGAGTTTGTGGCTGGTCAATCTTCTCGTCGCCGTTATCACGTCGTCGTTTCAAGTCATTCGCGAAGAAAGTAAACGAAGCGCTTTCACCTCCGAACAAATCGATAATGTTGAGGAGGAGGAACAATTCGCGCCCCGTGTCAGTCGCATAAAAGCTCTCTTTGACAAGACGTACTGGCTATGGATCGCAGCGATCACTTTCGATCTTGTTGTACAGGGTCTGAGAAGCTCTACTATGGGATCGCGTCGAGAAGCCTTTATAAACAACACGGAGACTGTCATCACCCTTGTTCTTCTGGTTGAGATAGTCTTGCGATTTTCAACCGACTGGCGCAACTTCCATAAAAGCACTCGCAATTGGATCGACCTCGGGCTTGCCGTGATTACGGCTGTTATACAAGTCCCAGCTATTCGGCAAAGCGGCAAGGTCTACGCGGGTTTAACCATCTTCCAGATCCTGCGGGTGTATCGGATTGTACTTGCTTTCTCCCTGACAAGAGACCTTATCATGGTCGTCTTCGGCAACGCAGTTGGTTTACTGAACCTCATTATTTTCGTGTTCCTAATAACATTTCTCACGGCTATCTTTGCGACCCAGCTATTCCGCGGACAAATACCCGCCGAAGACGCCGATGGAGAAACGATATCGATCACATTCTTCCACATCTTCAATTCCTTTGTCGGGATGTACCAAATCCTCTCCAGCGAGAATTGGACATCGATTCTTTACAACGCCACGGAATCCGGCTCCCAATGGGGCACAGCGTGGATTTCCGCAGCTTTTCTTATAATGTGGTTCGTTTTGGCGAATTTCATTATCTTAAATATGTTCATTGCTGTCATCCAGGAAAGTTTCGATGTCTCGGAGGACGAAAAACGGTTACAGCAGGTGAAGGCGTTCCTTCAGCAGAAGCAATTGAGTGGATCGTCCCAGGGGAATCTCTCACTATCAACGATCTTCAAGCTTGGTCGAGATCCGAAGAAGTATAAGGACCCGCTTGATCACGGACCAGCTGCGCTTGAGATGTTGCTTAAGGACGCTGTGGTCTCGGAGTTCCTTGACGAGCAGGGGATGACCGTTGACGGTCGACCAACCGATGGCCCAACCTTAGACAGAACGCAGACCGAAGTAGTCGAAACCGGAATACTTTCAAACCTATGGAGCCGAGTCACAGCCCTAATAGCAGATCCGGAGCCGAACCCCTTTTACTCCAAGTTAAAATTCTCTCGGGCTTACGAGGATCTCGACCCAATGACCATGGCGAAGGAAGTCCTTTCAGCTTCGGAACAGAGAAAGCTGGCTCAGAGGCATTATCTCCAGAAATATCCACTGTACAACAAGTCTCTGTACATCTTCTCACCCACAAACCCTATACGGAGGATATGTCAACGTATTGTCGGCCCAGGCCGGGGGACCCACCGCATCGAAGGAGTTGACCCATACAAGCCTGTTTGGTACTCGTTTTCGGCCTTCATCTACGCCGCCATTGTAGCAATGGTAATACTCGCCTGCATAACCACGCCCTTATACCAACGGGAATACTTCCAAACCCACAAATTCAGCGTACGCAACTGGTTCGTGTGGTCGGATATGGGTTTCGCTGTTCTTTTCAGCGTTGAGGCGATTATCAAAGTCGTTGCCGATGGATTCTTCTGGACGCCTAACGCGTACTTCCGCGGTTCCTGGGGTTTCATTGATGGCCTTGTGCTCGTCACATTGTGGGTGAACGTGATAACCTCTCTTTATAAAGATGGTGGCATCTCTAGGGCTGTTGGTGCGTTCAAGGCTCTCAGGGCTTTGAGGTTGCTCAATGTGAGCGATAGTGCAAGAGATACATTCCACTCCGTCATCGTACTGGGTGGTTGGAAAGTCGTTTCTGTAAGTCAAAGGGCATTGATCAATTGAAATTGAAGATTGCTAATTCAAATCTAGGCTGCCTTCGTCTCTATGAGTTTCCTAGTCCCGTTCGCTATCTACGGGCTCAACCTTTTCAATGGAAAGATGAAAGAGTGCAACGACGGCGACTTTGGATCTACGGACCTCGACTACTGTGTTGGGGAGTATCTCAGCTCTCCTTATGCCTGGGATGTTTTGGCCCCGAGAGTTGTCGCCAACCCCTTCTACAGTTTCGACGATTTCGGAAGCTCGCTTTTCATTCTCTTCCAGATTGTTTCCCAAGAGGGTTGGACCGACGTCCTATGGAGCGCAATGAGCATAACGAAATTCAATGAACAACCCGAGCCCTTCGCCTCCCAACAAAACGGACTCTTCTTCATCGTTTTCAATTTGCTCGGTGCGGTCTTCGTCTTGACCCTGTTTGTTTCTGTCTTCATGCGCAATTACACAGAGCAAACTGGTGTTGCGTTCCTGACTGCCGAGCAACGATCTTGGCTCGAGTTGCGAAAGCATCTGAGGCAGGTATCACCTTCGAAACGATCGATTGACAATGAGAGCAAGAAGTTCAAGACTTGGTGCTATCGTGTGGCGGTCAAGAAACATGGGCGCTGGCAAAGGAGTGTCACCACCATTCTCCTTCTTCACGTATTGCTTCTAATTCTCGAATTCTACCCCGAAGTGGAGACCTGGGTCCATATCCGAGGTATGTTTTCCATGCTCCCAAAGTTCAATGCTTGTACTAATTCTCTTCCCCAGAATATCTCTTCCTCATTTTCACACTGTGTTACATGGCAAATATTATCATCCGCATCATCGGTCTCACATGGCATAGATTTCGCCGGAGTTCCTGGGATCTTTTCTCCATCGCATCAGTATTTGGAACATTCGTCACAACAGTCCTCGCCCTGATCCGCTACGAAAATCGGGTCTTTACACAGCTTCACAAACTTTTCCTAGTGTCCGTCGCACTACTTCTCATCCCTCGAAATAACCAACTTGATCAACTTTTCAAGACTGCTGCGGCTAGTTTGACTGCAATCGGCAACCTCCTCGCTACGTGGTTTGTTCTATTCCTTGTTTACGCCATTGCTCTAACTCAGACCTTCGGCTTGACCAAATTCAATGAGGGAGAGAACGGGAATATCAATTTCCGTAACGTTCCAAAGGCATTGATTCTCCTCTTCCGCATGAGTTGCGGTGAGGGCTGGAATGAGCTGATGGAAGACTTCGCTACAATGGTACCACCATACTGTGTCGACCGTCCTGAATTCTTCGAAAGCGATTGCGGAAGTGCAGGCTGGGCACGCTTTCTGTTCATCTCCTGGAATATCGTCAGCATGTATATCTTCGTCTCGCTTTTCGTCTCGCTCATTTTCGAGAGTTTCTCGTATGTGTATCAGCGAAGCTCTGGGCTTTATACGGTCAGTCGAGAGGATATTCGTCGGTTCAAACAAGCCTGGGCCACATTCGATCCCGATGGAACGGGCTATATTTCAAAGGATGCATTTCCAAGATTATTAGGAGTAAGTTGTTATTTATAGCGCTTGGATACGGTTCAACCACTAATCTCCCCACAGGAACTGTCCGGAATCTTCGAAATGCGAATATATGACGGTGACTTCACTGTGGGACGAATATTGGAGGATTGCAGGCTGAAACGTCGAGACTCGGAAATTCAGATGCCACATGTTCAATATACCGATGGCGTCGACATACAGAAGCTCGCTCGACGGATCGACAGCATTCCAGTTGATTTGATTCGAAAGAGACGAATGCGGCTGAATGCTTTCTACGAAGAAGTCCTTGTCTCGGCAGACCCCGACTTTGGAATATCCTTCACGTCCTGTCTCATGATCTTAGCACATTATAATGTGATTACCGACAGCAAGAGCTTGAGGTTTGTACCCATTGTTCCATTCTTGTAGCGTCTTGACTAACAATTTGATGCAGACTTGAGGAGTTCCTTCGCCGAAGAGCTCGACTACAACGAGTCCAGGAAGCGGTTCGAAGAAACGTCGTTATTGGTTTCTTCGACACGTTATACTGGTCTCGAGAATTCCGCCGCAAGATCGACTCTCGCAAATCGGCTCGCATGACGGCTGTTCCACAGTTTTCAGTTCCCGAGATCTATGTCGACGACCAGGACGACCCTGATGTCGACAGTACGAACGGATCCGAGGCTGAGGATTACACATCACCAATGCTCTCGCCGACTACCCCAAGGTCCCCAACTTCACGACAACGGTCATCTTCTACCACTAGCGGGCGCTTCCCGCAAGGTCAACCATCCTTTGACACAGGCGTCAGTCGACGTGGATCTTCGAGGGCAGGGTCGCCAACCCATTCAGGCAACCAGAGTCCAGCCCTGTCACCACCTGGCCACGATCGCAGCGGGTCCTCCTATTTCTCAACCGGTATGGGCCCGAGTACGAGTGATAATGCCAGAGGGGGCGATCATCAACGACACGAGAGTTCCGTCAGTGTGCAAGATGTCATGAACTCACTCGACAACTCGGCCTGGGGTGAGAGTATTCGACGAAGCTTCTCCATGCGCCGGCCAGGGAATCGTCGATAAGACGAATCTCTGTTCTTATCTAATGTCCTTATTTTTCTAAAGTACTTCTACGTCTAGGTGAACAGGCGCATTGCAATGTAACAACACAGAACCCATACGATATGATATAATGAACAATCGGGAAAGGGGGCAGGGGGGACACCAGAGCAAAGCGAGGGGGTTGTACTTTTGATTTGTCTCACAAACAGGAGCTATTGTTGGGGTTTTTTGTTTTTAACTATTTTTCTTTACCAGCATTCTTTTACAGAGCTTGAGATGTTTTTATTCATGGCGGAAATGTTGATGGATTGTACGCTTTTTTGCTCCTCAGCTCTTTCTTTCTCTTTCCTTCTTGTTTTTATATTCATTCCCTCTTCTGGTTCTTCATTCTGGAGGTTGGTTTGGAGAGGACTCATTGTCTGGCTCTGGCGTTGCTTTCCTTATGCACTGTGCAAGCTGTGAATGAGCAGGAGAGAAGCCGGCGGCGGTAGATGGCGTTTATCACGAGCATTCGTCCATTTCTTGCGTTTTACACTGGCACCTCATCGTCCATTCATAGCATAGGAACCGTTTCTTTCTCCTTTGCTTCCTCTCACTCTTCGTCTCATTCTCATCTCCTTTTATGATTCCCACCTTACTAATTGTTGTCGCAAGCTGAGATACATACATTTCTGTGATAATAAGGAGGAAAAGTGAAGAGAGGGGTTCATACGATTTTCTTTTGTCTTCGTTCATGTTAGAGTCGCTGTTCTGCTATTCGATAATAATTACTTCTGTTTCCAGTTGCTTTTTGGTTTTAACAGTATCTTCATTCTGGCATCTGAGTTGACGCATTTGCTGCTCCTTCATCCATCCATCCATTGTTCCCCTTTCTTCCTAGAGTGATCGGACAGTCGCGATGACGGGTTTCGTATCTGAGAGAGAACAAGAACGCCATAGTCTCAAGTATCTGCATAGTTCGTTTCGCTTGAAAGTGTCGACACTGATAGTTTGGTGTTTTCAAGTTCGTCGAACATATTCGGAAAAAGAGGAGACAGCGGCTGTTTTGACTTATTCCCGCGCCTGGTTCTCTCGGCTTCTCTTCTCTGGTTGAGGATGAAGCAAAACCTCATGGCGTTCTCGCTTAAGAAGTTATTTTGAGATATGAAACCTTTTACGTGCATGTCAAGAGAGACATGAAGCGACGCCACGCTTCGTATCCCAAGGCGTTAGGAATGAAGGCAATGCAACTGCAGAAGCGATATGATGCGAAAAGACAATGCTGCTCAGTAAGTCTGAGCCATGAAGATCTAGATGTCGCGCTTTTGAGCTATCATTTCTATCATTTCTCTATCATGCATTGCGAACATGTCTCTCAATACTCATGCGGCTCTGATAGTATTCACCATCCCTCTCCCGATCATCGAACGCTCAGGGTATGCCTTGCTCTAGGCAAGAAATTTTGTCGGGACGCTCCAGGGGTTGATTTCGCGCTAAAGTCACTCTGAGACAGCCTATGGACCCTGGACCCTTCAGCCCCAGTGTTCCAGATCTAGCGGGCCAGGGGTTTCAGGTTCTTTTACGCGATTTTGATCGCGATGATGAAGAGAAATAATTGAGAAAGATAAACTTGAGAGCAGCAATGAGTCGGCAGTCGACAGAGCTATGAACAGGTTTATGTCGAGTACTCAAGCAGGTATCCTGGGTTGGTCACTCGTCAAACTATGAAGGCCGAAAATACCTGTGCAAGACATGCCAATCGCGCATCGACAAGTCTATATTTGTTACTTGCGATGGATCCGTGCTAGTGGAGATCATGACGCTCTTTGATTAACGTCTTCATTTTGCCCCCAAATCCTTGCGAGAGACTTCATCACGAGAAGGAATATTAGAGTCGGCGAGGAAGGAGGAAGGAAGATATCTAGTGTGATGTACTTCGCCTTTCACGCTTATGGCTTCATGAGACAAGAGATCCTTTTTTCTCAACCAGTAGACGTCGCAACATTGTCAGTGTCAGGCTTCTTTTCGATGCATTTGTCCCGTACAAATTCTCAAACAGCCGCACCAGGGGAGCCGTAACATCGGCCTCCTGACATTGCTGGGTGATTTCCCGCTTCTGCGACCCTTTCCATCTTGATCCTCGTCTTGCCGGGTCGTTATTTCTTTGATATTAAGTTTATCAACTTCCCGCTTTCCCTTCGGATTCTCTCGTCGTAAAGAAATCCTTCCTTCCTTCCTTCTTCCTTTCTTACACTTTTCAGGCTCACCTATTTTAATTCTGACTTGGACTTGGATCCTCTTCCCTCTTTATTATTGTTCACTTCCACTTATCCGCTGCATTTTTGATAAATCAGAATCTTAGACGTGGAAAAAGGTCTCATCATCTCATTTCAGAAGCTCAACAGGGATTGCTGGTCTGTCCGTGTTTGTATGCATGCGCCTTGCACTCGCATTTTCCGAGAGCCAATATTCGTTCATTTATTCCACGCAACTCGAACAGTTACACGACTCTTTGTTGGCAAAACCGGCCCGGGCCATTGATTGGGAAGAATCTTTTGGAAGGTTGTGAGACGGGAAAAAAAACACAACAGAAGGAAGATTTTTTATTTTCTTCCTTTCTTCTTGTTTCAGTTGTCTTGAGAAGAAGAAGAGTGTCCTATCACCTTCATATCGACAACGGGAAGAGGAGTGTTCTTCGTTGTTGATATCTCCATATTCGAATCTGCTACTCCTTTTCTTCGACGGCTCCCCAGCCCAACACGGCTGTACACGATTTAATCAGCCTCTTCGAGGCCTTGGATTCCTCTTCCTCGGAAGATAGCACAATGCGCGACTACAGCGAAGAAACCCATGTGCTGGCCTCCTCACCCTCCCCACCCGTGGGCCACCGCCGTCTTTCCCTCCGTACCGCGTTCACTTATAACCCTCGAGTAAACCACGGCGACCCGGACTCGGCAAGCCCGATGACTGCTACATCGACTGCCCCGACGAGTCTATCCTCGTCGCCGAGCTTGACGACCTTGAGAGGTCTGGTCCGCAAGCATCGATTTTCCGGATCATCGGCTGCTGCTAGTTCCAGCAGTGGGAGTCGAAGCAGGAGCAGGAGCCCGTTTACTCTCCACTCCGCCGCGTCTTCACTACGCTTCTCACCACTTCCTCTTCGTCGTCGCCCCTCGGCTGTCGAGTTAGCTCTTCGCGAAGAACGGTCTCGCTGCGATGAAGACTCTCACGAGAGACAGGGGCTAGGTCTCATGGAACCTCGACCTGTCATTGAGCAGCCAACACCGATTGGAACGGATCCAGATGCCAGTCTATTTGGTGTTCTAAACCTTCCGCCGGAGGAAATGGAACGCCAGCAGCAACATGGTCTCTTCCGTTCCCAGATGCATCACCACCACCAGCCATCCCCTTTTGTCATGGGTGGTATATTCGAGGTCATGGAAGGCGTTTCTTGAAAATAATCTCTTCACATTCTTGACGGAGACGAACCGGCGGAACTTTGCACAGACTATACCACCGACGTCTGCCCTATTCTCCGCTTATTCTCTCTAAACGCCATTTCTAATGTCTAATCAATCCACGTCCTCCATCCGAACTTATACGGAACTCATGTTCTGCCGACATTCTTCTTCGGTTCCTCTTTTCAGCGTTCTTGTTTCTGTTCTATTGATGGTGGGATTCTTTCGGTGTTTCGGCCTTCTGCTCGTTTCTCTTCTGGTTGTGGCTGGTAGGCGTTTTTTGTCTGATTATTTTCGAGATTCCACGAACGAGCGGTTTTTACTTTTGGGTTGGCTTGGATATTTGGAGTTGGTGTCACGGGGCTTCTCTTCGATTTGCTGTTTTTCTATTCTTTTTTATTCTTTAACGGCCTCCTTTTACTGCTCTTCATGTTTTGTTTTAGATTGAAGATACGCGTCTCGGACGAATAAATACTCATGAATTTCTGATTCATGCACTTGCTTTTGATCACTCATATTTTCCTCTTATCTCGCTCGATGTCTCCGTACCCATCTTCTCTTTCTTCAATCCTACTTTCTGAATCTCACCCCTTCCATCCTTGAGCTTCTTTCATTCCCTCGAAATCACTTCCTTTCTAGCCTAACCTGCACCACTTTGAAAATGGAGGTCAATATGACCAAGGACTCCTCCTCGTACGCGTACAACATCTCAGGCGTTGCGTATGAGCACACAATGGCAGATTCTGACTTGATACAACGACTTCGAGTTTACAATCTGTCCAGCAAGCCCCTACGAAGTCAGAACGACATAGCCATTCCGCTGCAGACGGCCAGTTCGAAGAAGCTCAATCTGAGCGATTATCTGCAAAACATCGCTGTTCGTTGGGTTTCTACCTAGCAACAGCGCGGATTTCACCCCCAAGTCTCTAAATGACAAGAGAAAAGAAGGGAGCACGCCGAGAAAAAGAACAAGAGAAGGTGCGATCAAAAATGCGACGAGTGCTATCATAGTCCTCTTCGACGAGAAGGAAGAAAACAACTTCTAAGGTATGCAGTGTACAGTGTCTACATCTTCTCTTTTTTCATTATGAAGGTATATATACTGACACTCAGTCTGTCTTTTTGAATTCTCCAATCAGAGATGCTTTGATTAAGCTATCTATCAATTCAAGTCTCGTCTCTGACAAATCTGCACCAAAGGGCCTGACTGACAAACAACAACTACAACTTGAGAGCAACCCACAGTCAATGCCCGGACTCAGAACCGAACGTTCTCGGCGAAGCTTGCTAGCATTGTTGCCAGGCAGAAGGGCAAGAAAGAGCCGCTGTCTTTCGCAGAAATGATGACGCTTGTGGAAAAAGACTCCCCAACAATCAAATCATTCTACGAACTGTTTTTAGGCCAGGCTTCGATTAGATTGCCTTTTCTAAGTGAACATCCCAAACCCGCACCAACAAACCCGTCCCCGGTGTCCCTGACCAACTACCGCGCTGTCTTTGCCGTCCATATTTCGGGACCGTTGACGAAGGAAGGACTGAACGATCTCATCAACTGGATTAGAAACCTAGACCTCTCCTTGAACATTAGTCTCGATGACGTATATCACACGCCTTAGTAATCAGCGCGAAGGGCTATGCACTGGGTACAACGTTCCTCGCGATGAGGTTTTCTTTCTTCCAAGATACCGCGACGACTCGCACACAAGTGTGGAGGAACGAAAAACCAAATGGACACAACTGATCCGAGATCAGACATGCAGGATCATCGAGTTGGGAGCCCCCAAGCTCTCATTCCCCAAGAGTCACGATTTCGCGAAGGTCGAAGTCCCTTGGTTCGTCAGCCTGGATCAGCTAATTGAGCTGGTTGTCAGAGGTGTTCTTAAACAGAAGATCAATTTCAGGAAGTAGTTTAAGTTGAGCATAGATATGAAACGGAGCCTCCATTATTAGTCTCGTCGAGTTGGTAACACGGTAAATAATCCGATAAGCACCTCTCACGAACGTATCTCCGTCAAGTAACACGCATTCCAGGACGTGGTACTCTCGCGCGAGACTCGCATCGCCACAGGTAAAAATTTTCCCGGAGGATCCTTATCTTTGTTGCTTGCTGTATGTTGTGAAACCGGCCGTGTTCCGACGCAACGTAGGGGGGATCGCGTTATTCGTGGTTTGTGTTTCTAGGGAGGCTCTCAGGGGCAGTCGGTGTCGGGCCGTCGGAGTTAGGCGTGTTGGGGATTTATTCGAACTTTCAGAGGGGGTTGTGGAGATATTTAGTATTAACGTGCGAGAGTTTGTATATTATTCATTTGTTTATTTTTGCTTGTTACTTGTTGCTGTTTGTTGGTTTCGTTGTGTTGTCGAGATTTGTCGACTCAAGGAAGTTGCGCTCAGCGCGCTGTTTAGCTAGGAAAAGAGCGCGGGAAATATATATTCTCGACCACAGCAACAACATTATATCTGACGTTGAGACGAAAGTTGAACGAATCGCACGATGGGATGAAAGCTCTCCGAAAAATGATAAATAGTTAGGACGAAAGGAGAATAGTAGGAGATACTCGAGGGGAAACGGCTGGGAAGAAGATAGGGGGTGGAATATAGGTGGGTTGAGTGTTGGTTAGTTAAAGAAATAGGGGTCGTTTAGGGGAGACGAGGCCTAGAAGTGGCTAAAGCCTGGGCGCTGATATCCCCGGACGACACCCGGATTCTTAACTACAGCTTAGACGGGCGGTATTGAAATAGGTAAATCTCGGCTGTCTTATTTGGGCTCTATCTAACCCCAAGAGTGTCTCTCAAGAGTTTCAGCATTTGCTATACCCGCCATCATCCGCCGAAAGCATCAAAAACCTTAAAACGCTTCAGGTAAATGATAGAAGAGCAAAGTCGCGAAGTACAGCAACAGATAACAAAACCTTGAAAGTCAACGGACCAAACGGAAGACACGAGCAGAAAATGCAGGCGTTTCGACCGAATCCACTTTCATACAGAAATAATGCTGTAAAAAACATTTGCTCTGAACGCTCTCTCGCCGATAAATGCAACGAATGCACGAAACATCGAAAAAGCAATAGTGAACTTGTGAAATTCATTCGAAAGAAAAACTCCTCCCAAAGGCATTAAAAAAAGATCCGTAGTTCCCATCAAACAACCCATTGCCGTAGGCTCCTCCCCATGCGCCGAAACACTAGAAATCTACCCGCGCCGTAGACGCCAAAAAACCCGGAGAAACCGCCGTAATCGTTGCTTTCGTGGGATATCGATCTATCTATCGGTTTGTCTTTCGGTTGTTGGGCCAGAGTTGTCCGCGGCAGTTGGATTCTCCGCACAGGCACTTGACGGCGTCAGGGTCGACGCGATGCTTTGATCCCTTTTCGTGAGGGTTATAATCAAACGTCAGCTCCGTCATCGGTGGGATGTCGCGAAGTGCAAAAAAAGCCAAATCATAGATATAGCGATCTCCGTGGTTTTGTGTCGCCGGGAAGAGCTTCAGGTTGGGACGACAGGAGTGGTTGATGAACCGGGTGACTCCGCCGAACTTCCGGCCATCAACGACGTTCATAGTGTCGTTTTCGGTATAGTAATCTAGAGAGAATAGATAGCTGGCTTGGTGTTCGGTCGCTTCCTCGCGGATATCGGCTTCAGATTCGGTGATAACCTCGCCCAAGTAACAGTCAATAAACTGACCTGCATAGATCGGTTCCGGTGAGCGTAAGCCTAGAGGAGTGTTTGTTAGTACTCGAGAGTTCGTCATATGAAAGAGACAGTACTTACCAAAACCTCTTCCATGAGTATCGAAAATCTCTAGTTTGATGGTTCTTCCGTGTTGAACTACACGATTGAAGCAGGTAGAGGCGCATTGACACCGAGATGAACACTCAAAGATCATCCCGGTCTTCTTCTTCAAGAAAGTAGGGTCTAGAACGCGTAGCCCCCCTGGTCCCCGGACATATTGAACGATGGGGTCGCCGATCTCTCCAACCAACTCGGTCTCATCAACCTCTGGAACACATTCACAGATCTCAATGTCACAAACGTCCCCACAGTTACACGGTGGGCTAAAATCCGGGTCCCCTTGCTTTACCCCGTTTTGAAGCTTGTAGGAATTAACGAACTGAAAGTTCGAATCAATAGATAGCTTCTGAGACCCGATGCTAAGTTTGACGGCCGGTCCCTTGAGGGACTTGAGCTTCTCTGCATACATGTCGTCTATGCGTGATCTGGATATGCGGGATGAGGTGGTGAGACTTTTTGCTTGAGGTGTAAAAGGGGTGCTTAGTGGCAGATGTGCCTTTTGAGGTTTTGCTTTCGCTTTGGGGTAGGCTGCCTTCTCAATCCTCTTCTCGTCGTCGTCAACGTGGTAGAACGAGGAAAGTCCATCATGGACTCGAGAGCTGTGAGAAGGTGTAGAAGAAGTAGAATGTTTCACTGCAAGAGAAGGGGCAGTGACAGCTTCTGAGGTTGCTCTCGAGATCGGAATGACGACTTGGAACTTCTGATCATCTTTGAAGCTCTTGCTCACCTCTGAGTTCTCAGATGAGGTGTAAGAGCTGGCCTCACTTTTCACCTGAGAACCCAGAGCTCGTTTCTGAGGAGTAAGAAAGGCTTTCAGGAGAGTTTGATGCTTGACATGCTTGTCGTGCTCAAGTCTTGGCATCTGTATTACCAAAAAGCGTTAGTGCCAAGCCTGAACTGAACACACAGCGCAGCTTCATGTTTTGGCGCTGAAGCAGCTCGCGAGAATGAGGGTATTGAGCGCGAGCAAAGAAGAACGAAGTGTCGCTTCGTTATTATCGCGTCTGCGTTTCATTTGCTTAAAGAAGACTTTAAGAAGACATAGCAAGAGCGAGAATTCGATCTTGATATGTTGACAGTTGGAACGTTTGCTTACCTTCGATTGACGTCTGTCAAGGCCCTCCGACTCTGAAGAATCCCCAGTCAGATCAACAATCATGAATGGGATTTTGTCGCTTGAATTTATGCTTTTCAAAGTGTCACTTCTTGCTCTCTTCATCTCACCTGAGATTCGAAGAAAAGAAAAGACTCAGATTCATAAAAAGATAAGTTTCAAGTGTCGAGTTTGAGTTATGAGAGCTATGTTTCGAAATTTGTGACAACAAAGATGATGATAAAATCACAGAATGATGAGTAAGATTGAAAAATCAAAATCGATGACTCTTTAAAAAAAATTTCAGCAAGAAACTCTCAAAAACTTCTCACTTATTCATTTACAGTTCACTTTAAGTAAAAAAATCATCATTTTACATCACATATTACTTTATGATGACAATAAACTGACTTATTAGAGAGTTTTCATGAAAAAAGAGTTATTGCTGCATATTATCTCAAGTTTCACTAATTTTGAGAGAATTTCTTGATGATAAAGCTTTGTAACTTTCTATCAAAAACTTGTTATGAGCTGCAAGACACTTAGCTGCTAGTATGTTTACATTTATGTACAAAAATGAGTTTGATGTCACTGCAAATAAGAAATCATAGTCTATACAACTGCAACTGAAAGCTAAACTAGATAGAAGATGACAGATTGACTTGAAAAGAAACATTTATCATCGATAATATTCGCTTCTCTTACTTTAAAGTGAACTTCTTGCAGCGAAATTTCGTCTAGAAATGTGTTGTGCGACTTGTCGTAAGCAGCAGTTGTGCATTGCGTTTGATGATGCGAAAAGAAAGCCAACTCTTCTGTTGACTTTGCTTTTGTCGCTAGATGCGCTTCTTTTTGCAGCTGTTGCTATCACTTTTGTTCGTCGCTTTAAAGATCGCAGATTGCGACTTGTAAAACCCGGGAAATCTCACTTCAAATCCGGCCCTGCCCGGGCCAGACCAGCGATTGAGCAGCTGAAAAAGTCGCTTGTGAAAGCCGACCGGCGCGGCCGTTGCCGATGATATGAAGCAGCTGAGAGAAGGGAGTTTTCTCAGACTGAAATAATAGACATCAATGCTTTATCAAGCTATTAACAAGAACAAAGAAATCGTCAAGCAGACAAGACAGTTAAAGTCAATGATTTTGTCTTGAATTTGTCGTTGATGAGAAAATCACTGTATTCGGTCGGGGGTGCCGGTTGAGGTGTCGGTCGGGGGTGAGATGCCGGCTGTTGCGCTTCTCTCAAGACGTCGAATTTGAGTTTTTATATGCTTAGTCATCATCACGCGCTAGCGCTGACACATGTATTCGTCTTTCAATTTGCAATACGAAAATTTCATATCTTCCCGGTCGAAATTCGAATCGAATCGCATGTCATCAGTTTTGATGAGAAGAGCAAGACGAAGAGCAAGGCGAAGAGATGTCGAATGATGAATTATCTCTGAAGACGATGATGTATATTCATGGAAACTCTGAACTCTAACAAAAACGCTTTCATGAAATAATCGATGATTTTTTCGAAAAGAGGAAAAGACCCACGACATTTGCTGTGAATGAAGAAGATAGCAAAAAGAAGAATGGAAGCTTGAAAAACATAATGCAGAAAAGCTGGAATATACAAGGAATAAAGCTGGATGAAAAGGCATTACTCTCAGCTAATACTACCAGACACATGATGCAGCGAACTTGATAAATAACTTGCTTAAAGCAGGCAGACGTAAAAGAAATAATTTCCCGAACGAAGAGAGGTGGAGAAAAAAATAAGGGTAGGTTAGGTAGCCAAGTAGCTAAGGGGGATAATGTATGCACGACAAATTCAAATAACTCCAGGCTGCAGACAGGAAAAGAATAAGAGAAATCGCTTCAGCTATGCTGCTTCATCAAGTCCTTACCATTCCGACACTCTCCTTTCAAAGTCTTAGCGCATCCAATATCTTCTTGGCCATCTCTCGATATTGCCACATGCCTCCAGACACCTTCTTGAACTGAATACCATGGAGCTGGAATAGAGGTACCTTGACGATCAGGACTTCGAATTTAAGAATCAGGTTGTTGCCAGTGTCGCTCTGTACCCGGGTGGTTGTCTCCCCGACAACGCGCTCCCCAACCGGTGCCTGGTCACGGGATGTAACGTATTCTTCCGATCCCTCGGAATTTGTGATGAAGCTGCGATCGGCTGGGCCCTGATGGCGTCTAGATGCCTTTTGCTTGGGTTCCTCCTTATGCTCTTCCTTCTCGTGAGCGCGTAACCCACCGAAACTGATCCTGCGACGGTGGCCTGGGGATACCATTCCTTGTCGCTCTGGACTGGAAGGACGCGCATCAACCACTCTATTAAGATCGATGCTGGGGGCATGGCGACAGCTGAAACCACCTTTAATTTCGGTGTGTTCCACCCCGAGTTGGTTCAGAACACGAATGATATCGGCTCGAATAAATGGAAGAGGCTTATTACTCGTGGTTGAGACACTGAATAAGCCCTTTAGGTAGACTGGCTTGGAGAAGTCCTCGCCATTGTTCACATTCTCGAGGGCGTTCCCCGCGCCGGTTAGGTCTGCGTCTGTCTCCTCGGGAACGTTGGCTTCACGTGCCTCTTCCCGTTTTGCCCTTCTGGCCTGTATGCTCTCGCGTCTCGCGTGGCCGAGGGACTTTGTCCTACTGGTCTGGCTATGCACGGGTTTGGGGGCGGTACCGGACTGATCTGCGGGTCCGAACTTTTTGAGACCCACAGCAGAATGATCCGACTCGCTCGCCACCTGAGGTTCATTAATTGCCGGAGAATTGACACCTTCAGAAGCACCCCGTCGGGCAAGTCGGCGGGAGCGATAGTCCGCCGAATTGACACTAGTGGATCTCCCAAGGAATTTATTCGACCTGGGAGCCAACCCTGCAGATGCTGGCGGGTTACCCATATCTTGTTGAGGTTGGCTGCCTCCTGGGTGAAGGGTTGCGGGTGAAGGCTCTCCCCGTCTCGTTCTCCGTACGCTAAAGCTTTTCCGTGGTGGCGAGACAAGATCCTCAGGAGCTTGAACATTGACAGATGGCGCCTGGGCGTTCTTTTCTCGGTCCATATCGCGTCCCCTGTCGCGGGTTCTCCTGGTGCTTAGACGCCTTAATAGACCAGCAGCTGCGCTTTCTTTTTTCGCGGGTTGTTCCATTGGTGGGGTTACTATTGCTGGCGAAGTTGGACCAGTTGGAGGTGACAAATGAAGCTTCTTAATGCCACCTTCGATCTCATCTTCTCCTTGAGTTCTGGCTCGAGGACGGGTTCGCCCACCTGTCTCCTTCTCTCCAGGAACCTCGTAGCCGTGTTGATTAGTATGAGCAGCCTCGGGGGCTGGGAGGTCTGGCATTCTCAATAGTGTGTCTCCTGGCGTGTGGGGAATACCCAATCCACTTGGGTTCGCCTCGAGCCTCTCCCTGTCACGTTTCTCCCGAACGAGATTGTAAACGGATATAAGCGGGCTGTAAGCGTTAATAGGATCATGGCCTAGCTGTACAGCTTCAACGGAAGGGTTTGAGAGAGTATCCTTGCTCGTCGAGTTTCGCCGTTTGTAAAAGTCAAATACACCCCTCTTTTTCTCGTTCACCAAGTTCGGAGTGGGATGCTCTCGAACATTGTTTCGAAGGGCATGCTGATAATCATCAGACTCGAGCACCTTAGTCAATTGAGCTCTAATATACTCGGGAGGGCCAAAGTCAAAACCTGTCATCTTTTCGATGATATCGTTGTCTAGGGGCATTTGCAAAGGCTCTCGCTGAGGAACATAGTTCTCTGGTGGTCCGCTGAAACCTTTGGTCATCCATGGGTGGTTTAATATTTCGTTTAAGCTGGCCCGTTGTTTAGGGTCTGTAACCAACATTCGAGAAATTATATGTCGGCATTCTGCAATGCAAGTTAGCCTCGATCACTTGCAAACGAGAGACAGTTAACTAACCAGACGTGAGTCCCTGCGGATATTCGACAACACCTTTCTTGATCTTCGCATGGAGTTGCGGCATGCTCTGGTCATCGAACGGTACTTTACCGCAGACTAGAACATAGAGAACGATTCCGAAACTCCAAACGTCAACCTCGGGACCAGTGTACTGCCTTGCTTGAAGCAATTCGGGAGCTGCGAAATACAAACTTCCGCAGAAGGTTTTCAAATGGCTCCTTGGAGAGAATAGGTTGCTAAGCCCGAAATCTATGATCTTAATATCGCCGGTTTTGCTGATCAGTATATTCTCGATTTTAAGGTCGCGGTGAACGATGCTATTTCGGTGACAGTAGTCAAGAGCACTGGCGATTTGACGGGCAAATTTTCGAGCTTGCTTTTCCTTTAATTTGCCATGCGAGATAATGTAGTCTAGCATTTGACCACCATTGACGTATTCGAAGAGCATGTACCAGTGGTAGTTGGTTCGTACCACATCGCGCATTCCACAAACGTAAGGGTGGTCAAGAAGCGTCACAATCGCTGCCTCCCTTGCAGTTCGAATCTCCTTTGACCGGTCTGCTCTTTCAGTGTCGCGACTATTGCGATGTTCTTCGGTCGATTGTCTCGGAATAATTTTGATAGCGACCTGAATGAGAGACCTAAGTTAGTACTTGGACTCAACTATTCAATTCTGCAGAGTGAACCTACCTGTTCTCCGGTCTCCATGTTCTTGGCGAGCTTAACCTTTCCCATGCTTCCTGCCCCGATTGTCTTCCCAAGAGCCCATTGGCCCGTTGTAGTACTTATCGTAGTTCGACGTTTTGGTTGCGTAGCACTACTAGAATGAGCATGCTGTGAACTGGGAGGTGGGTGGGCAGATGAAGAAGCGCCATCTGGCGCAGCGGGCCTTGTCCCGGTCATATCGACAGAATCGCGGTTTGGACGAGAAGGGGTTTTCTGATGATGCGCTCGCGTGGAGCCCGTCCGATAAGACGAGGATTGGGCTTCCTGGTTCCGATCCCTCGATGCGCTACGACGGGACGAAGCCGGTCGGGCACCCGATGAACTCTCGAAATCACGACGGGCCGCAGTTGCTAGGACGGCTGGATTCGAAGGGGGAGGACGGTCGTGAGAGTGGGATCTGGAACTTGAGCGATGGTGGGCGTGGGATGATGGAGTCGGTCTCGTAGCAGTGCTTCGAGTTCTGTGGGGGATATCTCCCGCAGGAGTCCCATATGAAGTGGAGTGTGGTCGAGAGTTGGATTGGCTGCGTGCAATGGCAGGTGAAGCTGTTGAGGATGTTGCAGTGGACATCACGGTGATCGGGTACAGGTGCTGAGCGGGACCAAGGACACTAGGTGTTCCGGTTGCTAAGGCTTGGGATTACGGTTTGTTGAGAAGGAGGTGAAGGGCGGGGTTCGCGTCAGAATAGAGGTGTGGGAGCCTTGGATAAGGCAACTTCGAATACGTGAAGGTAAGAGTGGTCTCAAACGTGGCCCGCACAAAAAACATAAGCTACCCCGTCGAGAAGCTCAACAGCATTTGGGATCAAGTATGGAGAGCGGCGTGAAGGCTGGGAGGATGGCAAACGAGAGATGTGAAGGAACCCCAAATGGTGGAGTTGACAGCTCACCAAAACAAAGGGCGAAGGCTGGGAGGTGAGCTGCAAGCGACCATGCGGGAGCGTCGCCCTCACACAATGTACTGGCCCGAGCAACGCCGATCAGCAACCACTGGATTCAGCCCGCGGTCAGGCTGACTTCGAACTTGATGCGAGGAAGCGAAGGTGGGACAGTTCAGGGGGGGACGTAGTATTCATGGGGAGATGTTGTCAAAATTAATTCAAAGAAGGGAAGTGTCGCTGAGGGGAAGCTAGCGAAGCGAAGATAATTAATTTCTCGAACGAAGTCTATTAATCTGTAAAAGGGGAGTCTTCGCTTCTTGTACCTCTCCGCCTTGTTGTTGGTCTTCAGCCTTCATCACCATCTGACTCCCTTTCGGGAAGACTGGGGAAAGTCGCCGATGTCCACGTGATTTGTTCACGTGCGCCTGCCCTTTGATCTCTTCTTCTGTCTGACCAGAACAAGTGATGCAGAAAGTTCATCTCTTCTTACGGTGACGAACTACTGTCACGAGCAACATTCACTGCTCAACTTCATGGATGGCAGCCTTGTATGGATTGAGTGCTTGATGTTAGGTACCTCATAACTCAATTAACTACCAAGACCTCACATTATCTCCGACTGGAGGAGCTTGGGTCCTGGACGAAGCTCTCAAAATGAAATGAAACATTGATTGTTTTGTTTTTATACTCTATTCCGACAACTTCAAGCGCCTTCGCTGATGCCAGGCTGTGACCATGATGTCTTCAAAGAGATCCCGTGCTGCTTTCGAAGCAGATCTACAGTCGCAACAATCACCATATGCTCTATACGGAACACCACTACCCCCGCTGGACCCGGACGTACGTGATGACGGGTCCTACGTACCAATATGGAAGCAAGAAGTGACGGATGACCGGGGAAGGAAACGTCTCCATGGCGCCTTCACCGGTGGTTTCAGTGCCGGGTGAGCTCACGATCGAAAGTATCCTCGCGACAGAAGACTAAAAAGGCCTGTGTAGGTATTTTAACACTGTTGGATCCAAGGAAGGATGGACACCGTCGACGTTTGTCTCGTCCCGGGAGAACCGTGCAAAGGATTCGAAACAGAAATTTCAGCAACGGCCCGAGGATTTCATGGACGAAGAGGATATAAGGGAAGATGAGGAGTCTAAGAAGTTACAAACCGCGGATGATTTTGCCGGGTTTGGCTCGACGCAGAATGATCCAAACCTCAGAGGAGGATGGATGGATATATTAAAGATTGGAGGAGAGACCATGGGAATAAAACTACTGAAGAAGATGGGCTGGCGGGAAGGACAGGGGATTGGCCCAAAAGTGCGCCGGAAAGCCGCTATCGACGATGAAGACAATCGCCAAGATTCCAAGAACGAAACCCACCTCTTTGCCCCAGAAAACCCTAGAATGGTATCCTTCATACGAAAAACGGATTACAAAGGTCTTGGATTTCAAGGAGAAGAACGTCTCAACTCTGCTACCACATCCGAAGCAACCGGGCAAGGCAATGAGGGACATGACGAGGAAGATAACGGTGTGTTTGGCCGCAAGCTTCTAGGAGACAAACCGAGACAGAAGAAGAAAGGGCCTGCGCGGGGAGGATTTGGTGTGGGTATCTTGAATGATACGGGTTCAGACGATGAGGATCCATACCAGATGGGACCTCAGATATCCTATAATCGCACCATAGGGCAGGATAAGAAGAAAAAGGGAAAGACGAAGAACGCTGACGGACCAAAATCCGCCGTCGCATTAAACCCACTTCTTGGTGCTAAACCAGTTTTCATCTCCAAAAAGACTAAAACAGCCAAATCAAATGCGGGGTATAGAAAATGCCATGACGGCCGCCTTCCTTTAGATGGATTTGTTCATGGCACGGGTTCTGCGCTCTCTCTTGCCTCGCAGGAGAAGAAATATGCGCCCCCTGAAATTCCCAAGGGTTGGAAATCGGCCAAAACCCCGTCTGGGACGAGCGACCCGTCTAAATATGTTTCAACCGCAGATGCTGCAAAAGCGTCGTCGCTAGACCCGAAATCTAGAGCAGCACTTCTAGGAGAGGCTCAGCTTCCAGGGAAGTCAATATTTGACTACATGACCCCTGAGGCACGCGATAGGATCGCTAAAGCTACCGGCAGGACGGATTTACCTCCCGCCCTTTCTGAAAAGGGGCCCAAGGGCTTTGAGCCCTCCGAGTCTCAGAAACGGAGAGACGTTTGGAGTTTGGTTCCCAAGCTAGACAAGGATGTTGCCATTCAGGCACTAAGCCGAGGAGCAAGTGGCTGGATGCCATACGCTGAAGAGGAGAAGAAGCGAGCGCGGTATCGAGCATTTCTCGAGATCCGTGCTGGCCTTCGCGACACATTGCCCGAACGTGCGGCTGATATGGGAACGGATGATTGGGTTACTGAACTCAACGAATTCGCCCGAGCTGCAGAGGTCTTCAAACCGATATCTGGGATGATGGCCTCGCGCTTCACCTCATCGGCAAGCCAGCCGAGAGTAGCATCGGATGCCCCCGAATCCTCGGGTGGCCCACTGCTCCGCGAGGCGCCGAGTAAACCTGAAGATCCAGCTGAGACCGCAGCTAAAATGGGCATGTATGGGCCGATGACGAGGAAGACTCTTTCATTTTACCCATCACGGCTCCTTTGCAAAAGGTTCAACGTTAGACCCCCGTCCCATGTACAACTGGACCCTGGCGACTTCCCAGATGGTTCGGAAGACAAAGGTGACGCTGGAAGTCGTTTCCAATCTCGTGGACAGAAGGTCGAGAATGATTCGAGACTGGATTTGGTGTCAAAAGATGTCATGAATCAACTCATGATCGAATCTGGTGGAGGAATGATGCAGAACCCTAGATCTGGCGAAGAGTCAGCGGCAGATAAGCGACCGCAGCGCAAGGAGATCGTTGTGGATGCGGATAGGAATGAAGCTCTTGAAACAGAGCGTCCCGGAGCGGATGTCTTTAAAGCTGTCTTTGGTAGTGATGATGAGGATGAAGATGAGGAGGAGTAAACTAGTTTACGGACCTCGAGTGGCTTAGAATCTATGTACTAAAATACGGAAAGCATACCGTGCGCATCGAGTTTGTTGTAAGGTTAACGAACTGGGCAAACATGGAGTTAGCATGCCTCGATCAGTTTGATATACTCTAAAGGACCCGATCCTTAAGGGGCGATCTGCAGGAGAGTTTGCAGTTTGTCGAGAACTCCCCTTACATCAAGCCTAGAACGCTCTCTATACAACGAAGGTCGTGACCATTCTCCCGACATCGCAGTTGAAGACAATCGATACCAACAAGAGGGGATCGTACAAGGGCTGCATGGGGGCGGTTTCCCTTATCCGAGCGGGGAGAATAACCCGAAACCACGCTGGTATTTGTTACTATTATTAAACAGCTTTGCGTCCATCGTGTTTCTCTCTCATATCTTCTCCTCTTCAGTAGAACTTACGCACGCAGGTCGCAACATCAAGTATAAAACATTTCAACGTAGTTCTAAAAATAAGAAAAGACACGAATAAAAGCCTTATTCACCCCTCAAAAGCGTTGGGCAAAGCAAGAAGGAACAAGGATACTTCTACATAGGCTTTCCCGTTTACCACCTCGTGAATCGTTGTCCCTCTCAAGTCCACCAGTGGTTTTGGTTTGAACGTTGGGGCCCAAACGCCATAGTAAGCCTTGCACCAAGCTTCTCGCCCCGTTAAACCAATCCGCCGTCTTCTCCACATCGCAACCGACTGACATCAACTGCAGTGACGAGTAAGGGAGCCAGTTCGACGGGCGACTTGACGGAAAGTGATATTCTTCTTCACTTTTTTCCACCTCCTCTTTCTCTTCTCTTCTTCTTCTCGTTTATTAAAGCTTTGAGTACAAATTGCGGAGGTCTTAAGGAGAAGATATTTCAACTCTCTTTCCTGATCGTCCTTTGCCCGCCTGTACCCCAGTCTCTACCCTGCATTGGTGGAGTCAACCAAAGCAAGGCGGTCTCCTTATCGTGGATGACCAGGCCGGTTTGTTAACAACATGAGCGATGGTAAGTTCACTCTGTATAGCTTGTGTTTGCTCCTCCGTTCTCGTAGAGAGCTTGCGATTGTTCCCAGCTATCCACGTGCTCTATATCCCTCTCGACAGCTTTATGCGCACCCCCTCTCCGAAGGCACACGATCATTAACATGTAGCCATCTACCTCCATATAGGGTTGCTGTATCTCCCGCTCGTCTTCTGACTCCCCCTACTCATCCGGCGCAACCGAACAACACCATGCCGACTCCTCCTCCCGAGCCATCAACCCCAACGCTCCCCCCTCTAGCTCCGAGCGACCGGGTATATACCCCTCCCGGACCCCCTCCCACTCAAACATCTCCTCCGCCCGAAACTCGGGCTCAATCCACAGGTCCCGCCGACGCCCGCACTTACCACTGACAGAGCATTACAACCGACCAATTCAACCGCATATCTGGCGGAGTAAGAATCGACTATGGTCCCGCGCGGAGCTTGCGCGCGAGCGCAAGGAGTTCTTCGAAACGCGGGTTACGGGGAGAGCGGAGGTGTGGGCTGCGTTGGGGGTTGCGACGGAGCTTCTGAGGGGTGGGGATACGACTACGGCGCAGGGGATTGTTGATGCGGCGGGGGTGACTGTTCCTACGGGCGATATGTGCGATGGCTGCTATGATGAGAATGGGGCGCTGTATCGGTTGCCGGAGGTGGTTGTTATGGATCCTTCGAATGTGGTGGATGATGATGATGTGGAGATCGATTCGGCTGCGCACCGTATTTCTTCGGAGACGACTACGGGGGTTGGGGAGGATGTGATATCCGATGGGAAGGTTCCTGCTGTTGATTCTGATGAGGTGTATGAGGGTGAGGAGGAACTGGAACGTAGGCGGGAGGAGAAGGGGAAGGCTATCGAACGTGATTTGATCAAGGTGAAAGCTAGGTTGAGTGATCGCGGGGGCCCAGACGTTACCATCGTAATAGGAAAGAACTCTAGCGTTGGGGCGTTGGTAAGGAGGGTACAGACTGAAGCTGGGGTAAGTCAATTCCTGTGCTTGCTGTATTTTTATACGGATATCAAGTCTAACCGTCTTTACTATGTGGCTATAGGTCCAAGGGAAATATCGCATCCGAATTGCGTACCTTGGTAAAGTCCTCAGTGAAAGCCAATCACTTCTCGACCAAGGCTGGCAGGAAGGCCATATCGTTAATGCGCTCGTCGTGATGAAAGCCTCAACCTCCACCTCATGACAGCCAAGGTGATCTAACCTGCATCCTCCCCGTCTACGGAATCAACTATGTATCCAACACCTACAGCACCTCATTCCCAACCACGCTTCACTACGCCATATCGCCGATAATAAACCTCACCTCGAAGCTCCTTCCCCACAGCGAACCAAATCTACACCGCATCCACGACCGCGACGCCCTCTCCTCTTCTCTTCTCCTCTTACCCTTCTTTTCTTTTTCTGCGTTTGCTGCATTCTTAGCCCCTGTGATACCACTATGCGCTCTTCATACGAACAACCTTACGTAGTCTTCGTTTGTTACTTATTACTCATATTGCGTCCCCTTTTCTTCCCTTCTACCTCGAGATTTCATCTCCTTCTCAATTTACTTTATTTTACTTCAGTTCTTGTGAATGTGTGGTGTTCTGATTGCAAAAAATCTATGAAGTTCCTATTCTCTCTTCCCCCCATCCCCTGTTTCGATTACTTTACTTTCTTCGGAGGAACTTCATCTTACTTACAGTGTCTGGACTGTACTTATATTTCTCGTGTCCTTCTAATCCGAGTTAATCTCCTTGTAACCTTTTTCTTCTTTCCATCGTTATAACAAGCACAACGACCACCATCCGTCTCAAGCTACCTCCCCCCACTTTTCTCTTTTGAGGTGTTCTTTCTAGGGTATTCCTCCGGCGTGGAGGTTACAAATAATTGGCCACGAGAAATGGTACCTGGAGGGCCGATACACTCTTGGGATCCGAAGCATTCTAGGTAGTCGCGGGGGTGATGAGATCTTGGTGTATATATCCCATCGCGTAAATATGACTTTGTACCTTCAACCGGGAAGCTCAACCGAGATCCACGGGGCGCAGGGATGGTTTGTGCTCGTTGAGCCGCTAACTCGTCCCCTGAATATCTACCTCCCGCAGAAGTAGATTACTCGAGGAGTGGAATAGGGATTAGCACACTCCAATGGATAACTCGCTCCACCTTCACCCCCGTCCCAATAACGCGCAATCCCTCATCGCATCAAGCTCCCCCCAAAGCACCCTCCCCACAAACCCCTCCACCCCCCTCCCATCCCCATCCTGACAATCCGAAAGCAAACCCCCATACTCCCCATCCCCCAACCCGCGCATGACAACAGGGAAATACCCCCGCCTCATCAAATTATCCTGCATCAGAACACGCCTTACAGGTCCATTCCCGTCCAAGAACGGGTGTATGGATGTAAAGTAAACTACCATTTGACAGGCTAGGAGGAGGGGGTGCAGGTCTGCGTTTGCGGTGTCGCGCCAGGTGAAGAATTGGTGCATTAGGTTCGGGACTTCGGTGTGGTAGGGGAATATGCAGAGGGGGTTGGAGCGCGTTCTTATGGGTGTTTTGCGGTATGAGCCTGGTGTGGTGCGGCCGCCCCAGCTTGTGGAGTGGAGGTGTTCGGAGGGAGTGTCTCTTGTTAGGAGGGCGGTTAGGTGGCGGGTTTGGGGCTCTGATAATAGGGGGTTGATTTGGGGGGATTGGAGGGCTTGAGTGGTTACCCAGTGAGAGGCGATGAGGTGGTTTCGGAGTTCGGATACTTGGCTTGGGGGTTGGGAAGGGAGGAGTTCGTGTGCAGGGGGGAGGGGGAGGGAGGGTAGGTTTGAGGAGGGTAGTGAGGAGAGGTTAAGGGTTTGGAGGTAGGGGTCTAGGAGTTTTGCGATGTGGAGAGCTTCGCTGAGGAGAAGGCGATTGTTCTCGATTTGGACGGACTGGTGGGCGTATTCGGGGATCAGTGACTTTATGAATGTCGCTGCTTTTTGCCTGTTTATGGAGCTGCGATATGAATCAATTTTATGAAGTAAATCTGAATATTCCTATGACAATCAGTAAGTATAGAAGAACAATTAGGATCTGGAGGAAAGCCATACATTTTGCAAGACCTTGTACGGATTCATATTCCCCGGGTTGAAGTAATCACTCCAACATTTCCCGGATTCTGCAAGGGCATTGTATCCCGGGGATCCTTTTTCAAGGCGAGCAAATGGAGCATATATCTTCTTCAAGAGCTCCAGTCTTGGATCAGGGGCAGTGTGAGATGCCCTTGTTTGAATCAGAGAGGAGAGAGGAGTATATCGACTACTCCTTAGATTTAAATGGGGAGCGCCGCAGATAAATGTTACACGCCATTTCGGCTGGTACATAGCAATTCGCCTGCATAGTCCACCTCCCGTCCCCATATCTTCCGGCCCTCAAAGACGGGCAACCTTTCTTCGAGGGGAAACAAGAAGAAGCGCCTTATCGTGAGCAGCTGGCGTGGTGGTGAGCTGCAAACACAACAAACAATGATATCAAAAGCTTTATCCGTATTTCGTATTCCACCGATACACCAAAAGGAAAAAAAGTTAAAAAGTTCGAGCATTCTTGCGCCGACAAGATCGTTGATGGAAGAGACACACGAGACAGACAACTACTCAATTCGATATTTACTTTTGCATTGAGGACCGGAAGTCACGTATGTTTTGTTTTCTAAGTTAAAAAAGAGAGAATAGCGAGTAACAACACCGATCGCATCGGGGAGATTTCCAGTCGCAATGGAATCGGATCTGGCGAAGACGCCGTTCGTTAGGGAGCTGGCTTCAAGCGGTATGGTTATCTACCCCAGGGCATACGAGATAGTATATATGGCTAATTGTTTATATACTAGATCGACCTACGCGCGACAAGGCCGTCGAGTCCTTAACACTATACCTCTCAAGCCGCCGAGACTTCTCTCTACTCGAACTCCTAAAAGTCTGGAAGGGACTATTCTTCTGTGCGTCCCTACACCCACTCATATCACCATTCACATCCGAGATACAACCAAGACTAACCCCCGGCTCCAGGTTTCTACCACTCCGACCGCCCCCTCACCCAACAAGCCCTCGCCCGCAACCTCTCCTACAAACTCGTCCCCGCCCTCCCGCGCCCAAACACACTCCAAAACTTTCTCCGCGCATTCTGGACTACTATATCCCGCGACTTTCACTCCCTTGATCGGTTACGGTTGGATAAGTACTTGTTTCTGATTAGGTGTTATATTGGGGTTGCGTTTGAGGTGTTTCTGGGGAGTAAGGGGGCGTCTGAGAGCGGTGGGGTTCAAAAGAAGAATAAGGAGGGGGAGAAGGGGGATACGAAGAGGAGGAAGGGGAAGCGGAAACGGGATGAGGATGGGGATGAGGGTGAGGGTGCGGAGGTAGCGGGAGATAATGAGCAATTGGATACATATCTATCCATGATGGAGGAGGGACCCCTGAGCCCGCTTGTTTTCGAATACGGATCCGGCGATGACCCCGCGGAGAAGTTTACAAGGATGACGAAGGGCCCTGATGGTTTGAGGTATCATATACTTGATATCTGGCTCGATGAACTCGAGAAAGTATGCGCAGAGGAGGACCCTTCTTCAAGAAATGCCGACGACAACAACGACGATGATGATGGCGAGGGCTCAGAAACGAACGTCCCGAAGACGAGGTTAAAGGGCGATGTACCAATGGAGCTGATACTTCGACCCATCCGACGGCTTCAAGCTGATAGTCCGAATAAGATTGTCAGGAGGAGAGCTGCCGGTGTGCTTGACGATGACAGGCTGGTGGATTGGGGTGTGATAGTTAGGGAGAAGGAGTCAGAGTCGGAGGATGAGGATGAAGAGTGGGGAGGGATTGAGTGATCTGAAAGAAACTTTAGACCAGGAGGCAGCACTATGATGATTTTATGCTTGTCTCTAGAAAACTGTGCTGTTGGCATTTAATTTCCACAGCAAGAATACCATACCACGTTCACAATCTTCATGATATCAAAAATTATCCATGCTTTACAACCCCTAACCCCACGGGAAAGATACCCCTATAATCTTCTATATCCGCAATAAAACTACGCAAAATTGATTGATGGAAATATCTCAAAAAGATAGATATTTCCAGGGAAGCGCAAAAAAAATCAAAAAAATTGGACACTGCGCGAATCGAACGCGCGACCCCCTCAATGCAAATGAGGTATTATACCACTAAACCAAGCGCCCAGGAAAGACTATACACATTATAGCTTTTTCATTTCATATTTCAACTAGAAAATATATGGAGTACATGCCGACAATATTTCTACCTGATATCGACGATTATGGGCATTTGTACGCGGGGTTTGGCGAATAACTAGGTTGGGAGGATGTTGTTACTCGAGCTGTTGCTAGAGAACCGTTACCTTGTTGTTACGGACAGTGGTGGTGATGAATTTTGTGTTGAGAAAGATGTTGCCTTGTAAATAATATATATAAAGAACACATTCATCCCGAACAGCAGAGCGATCCAAGCTATCTCCAGAAAGCTACCAGCCCTTTTGTCCCCCAATCCTAAAAAACATAACGGTATCATACAAAGTTTTTGATCATCTTTATGTGTACGTAAAAACAAAAAGGCAACAGGAAGAAGTATTGGATATTGAGTACAACAGAAGAGCACAAACAGAAGAGCACAGAAGGAGGTATAAACAAAACATAAAAACATGAAAAGAAGAATTCAAAAAACGCCACGCTTTGGTATAAGCACGGGTATGTATGAGGAGAAACGGGCCAAAAAGGACTTGGAAACGGGGAATACAGATACAATGCAAGAAAATCATGATAGAACAGCCCATCCCCCATGCCTTCCCCCACCCGCCTAGTAGGCAGTAGACGAAAGGGTAATGTCTAAGCAACACCCTTCGCTTCATACAAGTGTCCAGACTTAGACAACACCGTCCCAAGTCCCTGGTGGACCTCAGCCTGGAACGGTTCGAACGGAACCTTCTCCCCATCGACGCTAATAATCCCATCCTTGTCCCTAGGCGTGATCCGATACGCGGAAGTCTTGCGGACATTTACATCCTCCATGTCGAATAGTGTGCCTCGTTCCACATTCATCATCATCTGTATGGCAGCCATGCGGCCGATATCGCCGGCGATAGTGACGAGATCCATGTACCCGTCGCTAGGGAGGGATGCTGGGAAGAAGTTCGCATCGGCAGCCATGTAGGCCATGTTGCCGGCGTAGAAGTTTCCCAGGTTCTCGTAGGGGATGTGAGTCCAGTCGTCGGGGATGGGGTCCGCAACGGTCCCGTACTTCAGTGGCGGTAAGGTTGAAGATTGTGATTCCGGATCGAAACGGGTTCGTGTGGCTGGTTGTTTCTGGAGTTCTGCTCGGTAGTGTTCTTTTATGCTTTCTTTATCGCCAATGTCGACCTTGACAGCGAGATCGCAAGGGTAGACCGTTTTCCCGAGAAGACGGACCAGAAAGCCGTATGTGAATCGAGCGCTTCCCATCCACCGGATGTTTTCGGTTCCAAGATCTGAATCGGCTACAATACCAAAAGACTGCGACAGGAAGGAGAGTGTCCTCCTATCCCCTTGGCTGATGGACACCAGATCCAACGGCGTGCGTAGACCCTTCACGATGGAGATAGCAGCCAGGCTCACGCTACCGGTACCGTAGAGATTCCAGCTCATAGCATTCCCCGTACCGCAGGGTATATGCGCAACCGCGACCTTAGATAGCGCTTCCCCCGCATTCTCTTTCTTCCCTAGACCGTTGAAGACTTCATATGGTAGACCATCACCCGAGCACGGCGCGATAACGTCGTAAGCATCGACATCGATCTTCTCCGCTATCTCGATAGCATGTCCCTGATATTTCGTCTCCTCCGCATCAATCTGGCAACGTGCAGCGGTGAATATAGGCTCCGCCTCATTATAGTAGAGCGTCTTCGCGCGGCCCTTCCCGCCAAACGGGTTCACTAGCACTTTTATACGTTTATTCCGCTGGGCTTGACCGTATGCCAGGTCCATGAGTCGCGCGACCCATATTTCGGCTTTTTGTTTTCTCTCCTGGCTGATCGAGTAATGTATCGTGGCGACGGTGTAGGCATCTTTCGAGGTGGGCTCGGCGTAGTTTATCGTGATATCGTCGGGCGTGCAGTCGGCCCAGAGGACGTTGAAGTATGGGATTGAACTCGTCGTTTGGTCCTCTGTAGTTGTCCAAAGACAGTTAGATTACTTGTGCAGCATGCAGGTACCGGAAGCCCAGCGGGGAGAGGGCGGGGGAGGGGAAAAGAATGTAAGAAACGGGGAGACTGCACGGGAGGATAATGATGGATTGCAACAACCGCGTCTTGATTTGTGTTTCAGGCCTTTATCTGGAGGGTTAAATATATTCTTGATAAATAAGCTGTCTCTTTATATGTCGATCGCATCGAGGCTATATGGCATGTATATCGGAGCTTTATCAAGGAAAACATACCGAGGACAGTGACAGACTCGGGACCAAGCGTCAGAGATGCATTCTTCCCAACAGCTAGACTGGACTCCCCCACGAGGCAGTGGGGGTCAAACTCCTCTTCTTCCTTCAAAGACGATGCTGCGTCGGCAGATACGCTGCTACCGACGAATTTACCGAAAGTCATCGCAACGCGTTCCCCTGGCGCATTCTGGGAAACTATACAGAGGGCTTTGAGCAGGTCTCGCAGGCGGATCCGGGCGGATGAGATGGGTGAATACGGAGAGACGGCGTCTTGGAAACGAGAGAGAGGGAGCTGGAATGGCGATGGAGATTTGGGGTGAATGAGTGAGTTGATTGAAGATGGTTTACGCGGACCGAGATATGGTGTATCGGGGGTTCAATATGTTTCCCACGGATCAAGGTTTATACAAGCTTTTTGTTCAAGATATTAGTAAAAGAAGGACAGATCCGATACAACATTACGGAGACTCTTGCAGCTTTCATCTTTGCACGGATGCAGATGCACGAGACGTTCCTGCGGTTGTATCTCCTGCCATCAAGCTTCTCGAGCCTCGTAACCTTAAAAAGGTGTAAGACAGTCGCATGGGGTACTTGGAGGTACTTACGGCAAGCTTGCTTTGCCACTCCCTTTACGAGTCTCTATACATCCCACCTTTGTACACCCTTTGAAAAGGCAATTGTCTCCAGCATAGAAGAATGAAAGAAAGGGTCTTTTCTAGAGAAATGCAACGTCGCCGTTATGGATTCATTCTGGGCCTGCCGGATGTCTCACATCAACGTTCTTTCCGAGGTACCCGAAATAAGAAGACTCAGCGATCCACACGTGAACTGACAAGGATGATCCCGTTGATTGACATGAATATCAAAGTCGTCCGATATCAGACGAGCCAACAGACATAAACTAAGAATGGAAATATACGTATGCCAAAAGAATAAAAGTTGGATCAGAGTTGATTCGGTCTATCAAGTCACTCACCCTCGCTTCTCCCTCTTACCCACGAAAAATAACCACTAACTACACAACTCCCAGTCTAACTACCCCTTTTGTTTTCGAAGATTAAAAAGAAATAGGAATGGAAGCATGCTTTCTTGGTAGCTTCAAATTCGATTCCATACAGCATAACATCTCGATACGAAGAAGGGGGGAAAGGGCAGAGTAACAAAAAAACACGCACTGAAAAAGAAAAAGACCCTTTTCCGCCGTTACCATAGAAAGGATGAGACAGGAAAGAAAGGGAAAAACAGGACATCATGGAGAGAGATCGCTAATTGAATAAAGGAGAAGAGACATGATCTTTCAATCGTCATTAAGCGGTGCTGGCCTTGAGACCCTTGAGAGATCCAAGGCTGAGAGCGAGGCCTTGTGATCGGCTTCGTATCCGTACAAATCCAGTGATCGGTCCGTCCTCACCTTCTTTTTCGATACTCAAGTTGGCCAGCGCATCCTCACCTGCAAGTAAATGTTAGTGATATTCAAGAAAACGTCAGATTGTGTATGAATTGATACGTACCAAAAACGCTCCGGGCGTAGAGATTAGCACTGAGGAACTGGCAATCCCCTTGGAGGGAAGCCTCCGGAGTTAAACAGCTCATGTTGGTGCTGTCCATGAGCTGTTTGAGGAACTCGCGAAGAGTCTTCGCCTTGGAGTTAATATTGACCTTATTCTCCCATTCGAACTCGGTCCACATGGTTCTGAACTGTGTCTCCGTGCAGTGTGCTGGTTGGATGTAATCCATGATATCTGCGTGCACATCGTTCAAGATAACGACGTGTGTCTCCGTGGAGCTGGGGCCATCGTAAACGACATTTCCGAAGATAACACCGGTGTCAGTGGACGATACTTTGACGGTAGCCTGTAGATTTAAGAAATCGTGTGGGCCTAGGTTTTGCGTGGTCGGGCGCTCTACAACCTTCAGGTCTCCAAGAGTTGCGAACTCAACGGAAAGGTTCTGTAGGGTTTCCACGGTTTGGTTGACAAGCAATACATCCAAGACAATATCAAATTGGTGTACCTGGACGTATGCTTCGGCGTATACAGGGTCGGAGAAACCGGTAAGCTGGACCACCCGGTTGAGTTTTGAAGATAGGTCCTCGATTGTAGAGTCCCCACCAGTAGCTTTCGCAAGGTCGAGCTCAATCTCGTCCGTACCTTCGCCAGCAGATTTCTTCGCAAACTGTCTGATAGGAATGGCGTCATCGATCTGCACAGCTGTTTTGGCCTTTTCCACGGCTTCCTTCGCAGCACGCTTCTTCTCCTCAACCTGGACCATCGCACGGAACGCCTTTCTCGTATCTTCAAGGAAGGTAGTCTCCAGTTCCTTCCTCTCAGCAAACTCGGCGAGCGAACGAACACAAGACATAATCCTGTCTACGGAGTCCTCGTCTATCGGGGCCTTCACGAAATGTGACTGTCCAACGCGGATGATAGAAATCATGATCAACATTGCTTCGGCACGGAGAGCGTTGGTCCGAGCGGTATCTTGTGAAACTTCCGAGTGACGCATAACCAGTTTAGTCAACGTGGACGAAAGGACGGTGGCAAGGTAGTAATCCCCATCGAGGATGAGTTGTCGGAGTGGTGGCTTCTGGGCAGCCTTGACAGCTTCAAGCTTGGCAGCGGCAGCGGACTGGCTCGTAAGGGCGCTTTCAGTAGCATATGTACCATCCGCTAAGACTTTTCGAGATCCAGTTGGTGCCGCTGGTTTGGCGTGACCGTTTACCTGTTCTTGTGCGGCGACTGCGTTTTCCTCGGGAACCTCATCCAAGAGTCGTTGTTCGGATGCCAGGATAGGAATTTCGCCGAGACTGGCTCGAATTCGTTTCCAAGCTTCGCGGATATCATTCGCTTCCGTGGAGTACTCTCCGACAACCCACAGTACACCCCGGTACACCTTTCCGGCCCGTACCTCGCTTAGCGTAGAAACAAGGCGTTCAATGATCGATGGTCGAAGACTGGGGAACTTCTCAACAACCTCCTTAACAAAGGATATAACGTCCACCGCAGAGTTGTTGTTGAAATCGGCAATGAAATCCATGAGGAGATCGACAACGCTGGCTGCGATTTCGGAAAATTTTATAGCGCAGTGGTGGATCGATTGGATCAGGAGTTGGCGGTATTCGTTGTTCTATTTCCGTTAGACACCCATAGATATCGTGGGGGAATGGGGATGCTACCTTCTCGTATTGCTCATCAACTGTTTTGGACAGTTCTTTCTTGAGGAGCATCACAATTTCCTCCACATTCTTACTAGACACCATTTCCAATGCGATTCCAAGGGCCTTGCGGCGAACATCGATATCCGGGCTTGACAACACTCGTAGAATTTCCATCGTCAAATCATCTAGAACACCCTCATTTCTCTTTCGTAATTGATCAACCCTGTCTAGGACAATCAACTTAACGTTGTTGTCTGCCTCTTTAATGCTGAGCTCGATAAGCTTGCCCGCCGCTGCCTTTAGCGCGACCGGGTTGCTGGTGAGTGACGTGAGGGACATAGCAGCTTCATAGACGACGGTGCTGGCTGTCGCATCGAGAAGATCAAAGATCAAACGAAGGTATTTCGCCTATACGTAGTTAGCATATACATGCCATATACCCGGACAAAAACATATATAAACCTTATTCTGAGTATTCTGGACCGCATCTTTCCGAATGAACTCCAACTCCACAAGTTGGAGTAGCTCATCAGCGTTAGGTATGCCGTCAAACGTATAATCCAGATATGCAACCGCCTTCTCGTGGCTGATCGTTAGAAGAGCGGCGAAAGCGTTGCGCTTGCAGGTGTGGTCACTCTCAACGCCAAGGAAAGACTCGATGAGTTCGGGTGCATCAGGGATAAGGGACTCGGAGTGTTGATAGATAGATGCAATTGCCCAAACAGCATTCTTCCGTACGTATGCGTGTCGGTGATCTAGACATGAGCGCGCGGAGGATAGTAGCGGTTCGATCAGTTCGGGTTCCCTGAGCTTGCAGAGGAATCGGAGCGTATTTCCACGGATATACTCGTTGGCGTGCTGGAGATCATTTCTTATGCCGTTGCTATTTGTCTCGTCTCAGTAACATTCAGGGGCGGCATTATGCATGGTGTTCTCCTACCAAACCAAGATCATCTCCTGCTTTAGTTTCCCGTTGCTGTCAAGTTTGGGACAAAGCTCGTAGTAGAAGTAGAGGAGTTTTTTCAACGGCTTGCTCTTGGACGGCATGACGAAGCGGATTATGTGCATCAACAACTGGGGCATTGGATCCCCATTGAGCATGACCGTTAATATTTTCTTCATGGTCTCCAACTTCGATTCATCGGTGCCCTTCTCCAACTGTGTCTTCAGCTCCTGCAACGATGGCTGGTCGGCAGCATTGTCCTGGTGGACCAGGCTGTACGAGTTTTCGAGAAACGACGCCATGGTGGGACGCTATGCGGGAGGGAAGCGTGGAGGAGGTGGTGGTGGTGAGGGAGAGTGTCTTCTTTCTGGTCAGCCATGATTGAATCGGGTGGTGAAATGATATGCAGCAGAGGGGGAAACAAACATGCGATGGAGCGACAGACCAGGAACACGCTTTACTCTACCAGCAATAATTGAGAGAAGCGAAGATTATAAAAGTGCTGCTGCCCACATCAGCCAGTGTGGTCATCCGGTGCAGTATATTGGGCAATGAATTCGTCGTCCTGAACCTCAACCTGTTCATTTGGTGGTCCACAAGGAAACAAGCTGTCCCAAGTGTGTGGATGACTAAGCCGGGCGGGACGCGAAGCACCATCGGGATCTTCGACTTTCAACTTCAAAACGCCGCAACCGTCGATTCTATGCAGCTTTGCGCCCACTTCGCACATTTAACTACACCACAGGGTTTGTGAGAGGAAATATGGCGAATAACAATAATAACAATGAGCCCTTCTATGTTCGATACTAGTAAGATTCACGATGTGGCCCAGCAGTTCCTCTTTGCTGACTCCCATGCAGCTCAGGGCACTCTGGGCGGTTTGGGCATGAGTTCTTAGGTGAGTGCGATAGTTTTGGATGGGCGCTGCTCTATCGATTAATGTTACTGACTCTTGTAGAATTCGACTTCCGCACTCTAGGCGACGGCAGCAGCGCTTCCGCGCGCTATGCGAACAATTCCAACTACCGCAATGATTCCCTTATCCGCAAAGAGAGTACGTCGAGTCCACGCCTTTTTATATAACCCGAAGCTAAACTTTTCTAGTGTGTGTGAGCTCCCTGTTGGTCTCGGAGATCAAGCGCATTATCAAGGAGAGTGAGATCATGAAGTACGACTTTCAATACCCCCGGAAACTCTTGTCGCTGCTGCGGGATAGATAAGGCCATTGCTAATACTCAACTAGGGAGGACGATGCGAAATGGCCCCAAAAGAACAAGGATGGGAGACAAGAGCTCGAGATCAGGCTAGGCAACGAGCACATCTCGTTTGAGGTACTTGCGACCAATATTCTCCCTCTGGTTTGGTGAACCGTTGTACTAATTGATATTTCCTGTGATAGACGGCGAAAATCGGCTCCCTAGTTGATGTCACCGAATCGGCAGATCCCGAGGGCCTACGTGTTTTCTACTACTTGGTTCAAGACCTGAAAGCGCTGGTGTTTTCGTTGATTTCATTGCATTTCAAGGTCAGTTTAGCTTCTTGGTTGGCCTAATCGTGAAACCGTCTCTAACCCACTCTACCACGGCACAGATCAAACCTATCTAAATTGGACCCGCGGTGTTATCCTTTTTACGAAAATGAATTCGGGAGAAAAAGCAAACGGTATTGCGGATATTGCGACGGAGTTCATTTCGCTTTGGTATAGGAGGCGGTTATGGGTGGTAAAATGCAAATACCCACGTTCAACGAACTTGACGATCTTTCGGGACTTTCAAGGGGCTCGCTTTACAAGCTGCTCTTAATGCCGACAAAAGGTTGTGTGCGGAAGGCGGCTCTAACATAATGAAAAATTTACGGAAATCGAGGGTATCACCCCCTTAATTCTACGATTTTGACAGTTTGTCACTTTTCTCTTTTCCCGAAGGCAGATAAAATTGCGGGCGACTAAAAGAAAATGAACAAAACACCTTATTCATGGTTACTACTATTCTCGTTGAGATGCAAGAAGGGAGACCTGGCGGCTCTTGTATCTTATTCCCAAATAGCCGCGCGTCTACGTCGTAAAATATCATATGACGTCAGAAGAGTTTTTGGACTCGAGGTCAACAACAACAACAGAGAAGAACAAGGGTTTCCATTCATGGGGAGAATAAGGTATTCGATAATCGTATTATCTTTATAGACGTCATATTATATGACAATGAAGAACAAAGGCCCGACAAACAATGCCAAGCTCCAAGAAAGCGGAAGCAACACGGGACAACCTGCAGCAAATTGCGGTTCAAGAGACAGCCAAGTCTCCAAATATATCATGTCCTTAGGGTTGAGGTGGAATTCTAGTATCGCACAACCCCCTACTTTGTTCCCATAGCCAATTGCCTTTTCTCGGCCTGCATTCGTTTCCATCTCAGACCCGGGGTTTCCGGTAGCACCTAGGCGTCGTCGTGATATTGCTCAATCCCCGGAATAAACGGATCGACATGCCCTCTGCATTTGTTTTATCTAACGGCAGGATGTTCTGCATATCGATATTAGCCTGCACCCGTTCTCGTTCTTTTGGTGGCGAAGACATCTATATTATTCCCATATGCAAAGCGTGCGAGTTATCGAGTGATATTGCTTCAACGGGGCTTTACTTTGTTCTCAATGTCCGCGTCTTCACCGTGTTCTCCCGTCTCCCGGGTATCTCCTATGACTTGAGAAGCCTTTGGGCATCGATATCTCCTTCCTCGTGAAGAGTCTTCGGGCTTGTCGCCACTGGAAGAAAAAGTTTCAGGGACGTGCAGATCACATGACATGGGCTAGTGAGACACTTTACTAAAATAGGAAACTTTGAAAAATCAGAACAGGTAATCGGTTACATAAGCAGCTCCAGATTGGCCCTTCCCAGAGCCATTTAGCCTTCCCCACGATATCGCACGACTTTGATATCAAGTTCCACCCTTTCGCTCATCTCTATCTCTATCTTCAACTGTCGCAAAAGAAAGAGAGACATCATACAACCATCCTCTTTCAGCTTCATCATTGACCTAATGCTCTCTCTTTGTTTCTTCCGTGTCATTTAATATCCTTTAAATTTTCCAATCTCTAGGTTGCTTTCTGATTTGCCCTACTCCCGTGCCGATGCTATCGCTGCGTTAATCACCCCCCATGCCAACTCCGAGCGCCAATACTCCACTTCTCCCTACCCACGCCGTTGACGACGTCTCCGCATACCATCCTTCCTGTCCCCCGGAGACTGATAGGATCCCGACCTGGAGAGAATCCTCGGAGGTGAGCATTGTTAACAATGCCGACGATGGTGCTGGTTCCCCGGCACAGACGACTTTGCCACGGCAGATAAGCAACAGCGTCATGCGTGGATCCGATACTCGCTCCCAATCGTCGCTTGAGATTGAAACCTCTCCACAGCCGTCTGGCGGGAAATTGGCGCAGCAGGATGACGACGTGGTCATGTCGTCATCCTCGTCATCGTCAAGTCCCGTTAATGTGTCTACGGAATCGAAGGAGGGACGAGCGTCACCGACGATGCAGCCACCTCCCGTGTCAACCACCCCTTCGACACCGTCCTCCCTCAATTATCAATTCTCCAATGTCAGGGTAAGCATCGTTGAACGTCTATCTTCCACGAACCTCACTAACAGCAGCCATACAAAGCTCCTGCCGAACCATACGTCATCGTTCCTGCGGGCCGGAAATAAGTTTGTCGGGACACAGCAGTCGGACAGTCAGGTATACAATGTCGATGTGGAGATAAAGCACGTTGATATCGCCGAGTCTTATCTATGTGGATACCTCAGAATCCAAGGTATGCGTCATTCAGACTAGTACTGTGGCCTTCGTACTAACTCTAGATATCTCTCTAGGCCTCGCCGACGACCATCCAACATTGACGACTTTTTTCGAGGGAGAGCTAATCGGTACAAAACACACGTTCCGAACCCGACATCCATCCTGGGGCGCGAACGACAGGACCGATTTTCACCATTGGTCCAGATTTCCTGCGTGGAGACCCCTCAGCAAGGCCGCCAGGGAACAACCTGATTTCACCTTCCGAGACTTCGCCCAGCGGGATAACGTCTTCATGAGATGGAAGGAGTATTTCCTGGTCCCGGATCATCGTGTCAGGACTATTACCGGTGCGAGCTTCGAAGGGTTTTACTATATCTGCTTCAATCAGGTAGAGGGGACAGTCAGTGGAATTTATTACCACGCGAAGAGTGAAAAGTAAGCTATCGCCATATAGCTCCCAAAATTTTACATATCGTTTACTAACCATGTTCGTCTAAAGGTACCAACAACTTGAACTCAAGCACGTTGAAAATTACGGATGCTTCGGAGCCATGGAATTCCGTTAAGCAAGTGCAGTGCACCTTAACCTCGTTAATCTACAAACCCCCCAACAGCAACCTAGCCTAGCCGGCCACGAACCTCAAATCTACGACATTTCCTCTTTAACGATCATCACACACACCCTCTCGTTTGTTTCCCTCACCGCTCCGCATACTCCCCACGAACGAACCCCCGCACCGTGCGGGATTTTTATTTTATTTTATTTTTCTTTTATTCCCCATTCCCACCTTTTGACTGTCGCTGCCTCTATTGCTGTTGCCGTTGCTGTTGCTATCTCGTTTGCAAGGAACCAACCACCCTTCATCACCACTTGGGTGGGCTGGTAGGACGTACATTTTTTGAGGGAATTACGGGCTAGGACCAGGACCAGGACCAGGTAAAAGGAAGAAAGAAAGGAATACCACAACCTCCCTTTCCTTTTCTTTCTCTCCTTTTAACCGTTCACGATATGATGGGAGTTTACTCTTTTTGCTTTTACTTTGGCGAAATTTGGCATTTTTATGGATCACTTTTTGCTTTTAACCCTTTCTTTGTGCTTTTTCTGCTTTGACGAGGTCTCTAAGCTTGAGCTGGGTATGGGAGACGAGAACGTATTTCATTATTGATGGTATATATATCTTTACTACCTTGACTAAATTTTATACTGGGGTTAAGGGGGGTGAAGGGGACACATCTTGTTCCTTTTTGCCTTCCTTCCTTTTTATATTTTCGCCCTTCCCTATATATTATCGTAGTTGGCTACGTACATGTATACTGGAAGAAGGCCCTATGGTATGAAATAAGTCCGTTCATAATAGCAACAGCTTCAAGAGACTAAATCCCTCGCATCCATTCATTCACCCCTCCCTAACAGGTATATCCTTCCCCACGTCCCATCCATATATACATACATATAGAAAGACCTATAAACACATGAGAAAAATATACAGATACGAAGGACATGAATGTGATGTGGACATATAGTACGGCGTATGATTGATGTATATGATGTGGTATAGTGTATGATATAATGAATAGAATGATATGAAGGGTGAAGAGTGAAGGGCATCACAAGCCGGTGACAAAAAAGGGATAGATGGTAGATGTATAGATAGAATGATCAAGGCGATGTGATGCTAGAGGGTGAAATGAATGCCTCTGAACGAAATGAAATGGGTACAGAAGCGATGATGTGAGCGTCTTTCACAAGACAAGAATGGGAGTGTTATCAAACACATAGGACGAAAGGGAAAGAAGGGTGAGTAGAAAAGGAAGAAATAAACGCCTCAATAACGCCGGCTTTTTCGATATCTCATCGAACAGCCTGCATCCCGTAAAACCCCATTCCCAATGAATCCCTTCACTCAGAAGATACATTTGAAGGATACGTGAAACCCAACACATAAACCAGCACCAGCTCGAAAATTAATAATTAGAATTCTGCCGGCTAACTGCCGACGACCCACTCATACTCCCCGTCCCCTCACTAGTCGGCGTCTGCGGCTCAACAACAACCTGCTGCCTTATACTCACAATCCACTCATGCTGCAACAACTCCGCCGCACTAGGCCTCTTCAGCGCGTCCCTCTCGAAGCAGAGTTTCAAGAAATCGATCCCTACTTCGCTGAGTTGGTCGGATGTAGGCATCTCCGGTTGATTGCCTTGGGCGATGTTGTACATTATCGCCCACTCGTTGTCGAGGGTGGACCAGGGGCGGCGGCCTGTTGCCATTTCGAGGATGACGCATCCGAGAGACCAGATGTCGACGGAGCCGTGGCGGCCGGGGGAGCCAGAGCTGGCGGAGTCGCCGCGGATTACTTCGGGGGACATGTACATTGGTGTTCCGGTCATTGTTTTCTGGGCTTTGCGGCCTGCAGCGGGGGCGGCGTCTTTGTTTGGGGTTGTTCCACCGCCGCCACCGCCTTGCTTCTTGGTTGCTGCTGCGAAGGGGTTTGTTTGCATGAGGGTTTGGCCTTGGCGGGCGATGATTTTGGCGGCGCCGAAGTCGACGTATTTGATTACGCCGTTGTGGTCGAGGAGGATGTTTTCGGGTTTGATGTCTCGGTGGACGATGCCGGCTTGGTGGAGGTAGGCTAGCCCTTCCAGCATTTGGAGGGCGTAGACCATGATTACGGTTTCGTCTTCGATGCGGCCGTGCTCGAGGAGGCCGGCGAGGGAACCGCCAGAACAGTACTCCATGAACATGTAGACTTTATCGCGGTGGACTTCAATTCCGTGGTATGAGACGATATTCGGGTGATCGAGGACTTCAAGAACACCCATCTCATCGCGAATCTGCTGTGCTATCCGAGGGATGTTTTGAGGATCCTGGAGCCGGATCTCCTTGACGGCCATCAGGTAACTTGTATCAAGATCGATGGCCGCATAGACTGCACCAAACGTGCCACCACCAACGAATTGACCCTGTTGCCATCGAAGGGTAACATTAGTTGCCGAAGACGATAGTACTGTAAGGGATCGATCCGCCTCATTCGCACCCTCCAAAACTCTTCCAAGTGCCTGACGTTTAGCCTCCTCTTCGACTCGTAATTCCTCAATAGCAGCTAGTCGACACATGCGCTGTTCCCGAACAATTCTCGTAGCCTCCGCGTCATCAAGTACACGGCTAGAATCCAGCTTCCGCATCCCTCCGCCCGAAGCAGCGATACGTTGCTTCTCAGCTTGTGCAGCCAACGTAGATCGCGCACCCATGATATCAAAGTGAGATATCAAAAGAGACATGCAGCCTGCAACTTTGGTACGTAGCTCGCTAAAATCCGCATCATCTACAGTAAGCACATTATTCCCATGAGTCATGATCATCGCGAACTCGAGCGCCGCAACAGCCCATTTGAAAGTTCTTCGGTCGGCCGGGTCGCAGTCATCGCAGATGAAGGATACCCAATCCATAGCTAGCTTGACGAGTTTGGCGTTGTTCATTGAACGCCTGCTTGGATCCATATACATCAATGAGCGTTTGCCGAACTCAGTTGCGAACGCGAAACATGTTTGGATGAGTTCGTGGTTGTCCCTGCTACCCTCCTGCCGTCTGAGGAATTCGACGCTGTCAACGATGGCTGTGGAGAGTTTGTATGCCGTCTTCTTGATCTTGTTTAGCTCGACATTGACACGTCCGAGGTTGGCACGTTGTTCAACAGTGACATCGTGCTGTAGACCCGTTAGCTGAGTTAGCGCCAGCCTAGCATTCTGTAATCGCTGTTGTGACCCGTCTGCAACGAGACGCAGCTTCCCAGGGCGAATGTCTGTGGGTTGCTCGAGTAGATCCACGTCCATCCTCCCACCGCTCCAAGAAAATGATTTCTCCGGCCTCATGACAAGGATGTAAGGGTTGGATGGGTCCTCAGGCCCATCGTCCGCACGGAACGACGTTCCCAATATCGACTGGATGTCCTTTGGCCTGTTAAACAGCGACGGCGAAGCTATCAAGCACACCCCTTTCTGCCCCACGGACGCATTACACGTAACAAGGAAATGTCCTGATATCAGCAACGCCTCGTAAAACTCGGGTAGAATATCATCTTTCAGGTTATATTCGGTAGCATTCTCAAAACACTGGCGTAGAAGGCGGGAGAACCGGAAGAGTTTCCGTTGCCGAACGCGTGCCGAATCGAAACCCTGCTTATATCGCTTTTCCATTTCTGCGGGATCTTCTCCATCCTTGCGCGCCAGCTCACGCCCGAAGTGGGTTACCAGTCGTTGTAATAACCTCGCGGTTAACGTACTGAAGTCTTACGTTAGCCATAAGTTAGATATAGGAGTATAAGGAGTGATTACCTGAACTGTTCCGCCACCTCAATATCTCCACCTTCTAACTGGCGACCGATCTCGTTGGAAAACCCCCACTCCTGCTCGAGGATTTCCGCCTCCTTGAAGGTGTTCGTATTTGCGCCGAGCTTCCACCCGAGCAGTCTGAAGTAATACTTCAGAGCGTCCACAACGACGGCGTCGAAGTTCTCGTCCACGCATGGTGGAAGATCCCATCCAGGCTCAGGCTCTGAGATTACTAGATAACGCTGCTTGATTTCCACAGCAACTTTCATCAGTATTCGGAATTGCCCTATCATTTGGTCAACTAAGATTGGTGATTGTTGCGATGGATCCTTCATCTTCTTCGCGTATGAGAGGCGGACCCGGATAATCTCTTGAATTAAGCGGGATGGGAAGTTGATGAGGGTTAGGAGTTCTTCAATATAAGGAGGTAGATGCCGTTGGGCAAAAGCTTCCGCATTGTCGATCAGCGTGCTCTTCGCTTTCTTGATGACTTCTCCAATGCCTGAGAGCATGCTATGTTCGCCCTGTAAGGTTTTGAGCCCATCCTCCTTCATCACCCGATCTAAGAACGAGCCGTCATCAGACAGTTCAGCTCCTCGAGGTGATTTCACCCGCGGCTTTGTAAAATCGAGTTCATCGTTCCCAACCCAGCCTTGCAAAATTGCAAGCTCGGTGTTGATGAGTAGGGTTGTATTATGCCAAGCAATCACCGCGTCGCAGCTGGCCTGGAATGCTTCAGAAGAGGCGCGAGAGTTCGCAGACTCGAGTTCCTTTCGTGTCGAGTAAAGGCTCTCGCATTTCTCAATCTTCTCGACGATATCCTGGACCTGCAGCACGGGTGTCTTCCCAACTTCCGTCTCGCCCTTGATTTGAAACGATATGATAGCCTCAATCAATGGGCCAATACCATTACGACCATCTTCAATGATCTTCTTCTGCACTTGGTTCGTCCGTCCACAAGTCCTAGCTCTTACACCAATCCAAATTTCATTATTCAAAGCATCGTGTCCCTTCTGTTCTAGAGTCCCGATCAACCTCTGTTTCTCCTGCCGAACCACATCTCCTTTCAGAACAGAGGCCAGCATAGAATGCCATTCCAATCTCTCCCTGTTCCGTGGAACATTCATCTCTTCGAAAGTCGGAAGCCCATTGTTCTCCCCGATGAAAATTTGGGTATCCGGGTCGTAGAAGTCGCCCTCAAAATGCGATTCCGTAGAGGGCGATTCATCTTCCAATTCGGAATCTGTGCCACCGAAGCTGGATCCTGTGACGTGCGATTCGACACCAAACCAATTGCCTGTATCTTGCCGTACCCGTTGGACATATGCCTTCTCTTGTGCTCGGTATTGTGCGTTTGGGTCGCGTCGGGCTGTTCGTCGACCGGAATTTGTGCGCTGGAGAGGAGGATGTGAGGGGAATGGTTGCTGTGGAGGTCTTCGTTGCGGAGCGTAGGTGTTGGAGGGAGTTCTGGCGGGCCCGGAAGGGCGTTGAGGTCGTAGTTGGTCGCGGTTATCCATTGTAGGGGTGTCGTTGACCATGATGGGCTGGCCCTGTTTGTCGTATGCCGGCTGGGGAATACAGGGCGTCCCGCGGGATTGCTGTGGCGTCATGCTCGATGTCGCCCAAGTAGTATAGCCAGACGGTACCGTAATGGGTGAGGTGTAGGGCGACATTGACGGATCTGCCGGCGGTGGTACTCGACTGTCCATTTCTACCACACCAGGGTCGCCGCCCTCCGGGAGCTGGATGTAGTTGTCTGTCGGCAGGGTGTATGGAGGATGGAGAAAAAGTTGATCTGAGGAGCCGACGCCCTCCAGATCCTGATTGGAGCCATCTTGAGGGTCCATAGTTTGGGGTCTTATTAAACGAGCGTCTATGCTCTCCTTGGTGTCTCCTCTCGTCACGTCTTGCATCCAGGACCGGAAGTGAGCATTGGGCAGGAGTTGAGCTCCCTTTCGGGTTAAGCTTTTGAGCCACAATATGATAGATCAGCACACCAGAAGTGGAGCTAGAATGTGGCTGTGCTGGGCAACGTGTGGCGCTCTGGCTTGACCTACACTCCCTCCTTCCTAAAAAAACCGGTTGAACTCCACCAGCTATCCAAAAAGGGGAAGTCCATAAGATTCGTTTCCGGTTTAACCTACAAATTTCTTCTTCTAGTGGCGGGGCGTTTGTTTCGTGGCTGCTGCCGCTATGACTTTCTACAAATGCAAACGCCAGGGGAAGGGGACGGCGGACATCGAACAGATGTGAAGGCTGTCTACAAAACACACACGCAAAGGTTTCAAGCTATCGAAGTTTGGACAGCAACTACGGGGAACTCAGCTCAAATGTCGCGTCAATTGTCAATTACCTGTTTCTTTTAAATTAAAAACTCTCTGAGTTGATGAGCTTTCTTCACCATATATTGCGATGTTCCCCTGAACTGCCCGATCAGGGGTATCCGAGATATCAGGGTCCGAGCAATACGTGATCACCACTGCAGTCCCCGCGTCGTAGCCTTTATGCAGGGCAAACTTATTATTTCGTGCTGCCATTGGCTTTGTGAGCGCTTAAAGAACGGGACCGGCAGTTGAGAAAATCATTGCTCTTAACCTTCCTCGAATGCTCCCCTGGGGAGTCAGTGGATTGGGTCCTCAGCAACCAGAACTTATTCTCTACAGCCAGCGAGCAGACCAAGAAGAAGTATCTTCCTTGAGAGAGAAAGTGCCCAGCCTGCTGTCAGACAGGCCTGTTTGTATTGATTATTCCCAATATATATTTGACCTTGCTAATATTGCTTATATTGCTACTCGTCTCATACCCTGGCAGGAAAGTGGAAGTGGGAGCTTGGATCATACTCGGAGCGTTCTGGATGAGGTATGCCGAAGATGATTGAGCTTACTCTTCGTTGGAATCGACAGAGAAACGAGACGAAGAAATTCTGTGATGGATCAGGGGGTTCAGCTTCAAGGAGTTTCCATTGAAATCTCTCTTTTGACACTCGCTAAAAACCCCTCATTAGGGAGTCTGAACGCGCAAAGAAGCAAATGTGTGTTCAATCGCCTACTCGAAAGAGAAGACAGATCGACAACGAATGTTCTCTGTATATCAGTCTGAGAGATTTCACGTATTCTCCCTAATATCTTCAGTCGAAGTGCCCCAGATGATTTTCGAATGAAGAGTAATATACCCACATTCAGTTCTTGTCGTGCGCGAGAACTTCTGTTCGATAGATATCCAGTTTCAGGGCGGTGGGGGAGACTTGGGGAGTTGCACTTAGCTTCTTTGCCTTCTCGTCATCCGTAGCTGGGTCATAATGTGTGTTGGTTTGGCTACGGCTGGGGCGCTGCTCCAGCCGGGCTAGGTATAGGAGGTTCCATATGGACAGTATCTCTCTAATAGTCATGAGAGTCAACACAGCAGACATTTCCTAACTATATGGGATTGTTAATTGGAACCGCAAATTTGTAGCTTCTACTAGTAACATGGGAGAAACGTGTGCGGAACGGAAGCAGACCTCCCACTGTCCAACCTAGACCTCGAACCGGTTGAGTTAGAGTGCAAATCAGCGGAGTGGAACTTGCTATCTACCTTATAGAGGTTGTATGAACATCTCCAGAATCCCCAGCTAAAAAGTAAACAATGGCAAACATGAGGCATCTTCACTTAGGGTGATGGTGAAAACTTGCCCCTCATACCTCATACTTCTAGGTATTATGAAGCAATACCGAGTGATCAAGCGCTTAGTAGGTGGACTATACAAAATCCAGGATGTGAACGAATGGAACGAAGGGTAAGGAGAAACTAATAAAAAAAGGTATATTGGAACGTAGATAGGCAAAAATGGTTTGCGTCCGACAAGGGACCAAAAATAACGAAAATAGACAAGTAAAGGCCCTCGAGACATCTACACCGGACTCATAGCATAGGACAGGCAACCGGCTTGCCGCCATCCGCCGACACCGCCGTTGGAACCTTCATCTGTTTTTTGTATTAGCAAATTATCCCATAGAAACGGGTTTTAACAAGGATGACTGAAAACTTACATTCGCTCCAATTTTCGGAAAATAATACAAAGCACTCATACTCCTTATTGGCATAATCGTTATTGCCAAGCGGGGCCTTGGGGTTCTGAGTCTCGACATCTGTGACGCAGCCAGCCTTCCACTCAACTGAAAAGTAGAGTGCGCTATTTCCCTGATGGGAGTTGTACGTGGTCTTCTCCCATATATCAGAATCAGGCCCCATCTCCTCCGGCATCTCGTGACAGGCCACGCCAGCTCCAATTGTTACTGCCGACCCCCAAGTGTCCGGATGATCAGGGAAATTATCTTCCTCGTAGCACCATTGCCGACCAAGCTCCATCGGCGTCTTGGTCGGCTCTGGCTCAGGCTCAGGAGGCGGAATGATGATCTTCCATGAGTATGTACCGCAACCAATATCCCAAGAACCATCTATTGCCATAACATTCTGCGTCCCGCCAGTGTGGCCACCTATGAATCGGTCAGCCGATCCATCGGTAAACCGTAATAAACTGTACTTTTTTTGCGGAAAATGATGGCTTTAACTTACATGGACTCATTGCAATTCTCTTATAAGTATCCATACAACTCTGAGGGCAGGACCCAGTGAGAAATCCGTCCCGGGGCTCCCAAGTTAATTCGACCTTGTAGTCTTTATAATCATCTGGAGTGACAGGCGGACTTCGACGGAATTTCTTAGACAGCTGGCTGCCTTTGCTATCAACCACCCATGAGAGCGAGTTGCGCTGGTTTTTCTCGATCTCATCGCAGAAATTAGAAGCCACGCTATACTCCGATCCGTGAAAGGCATCCCATTGCATTCGACCTGGCTTGTCCATTGCACATTCGGGATTTGGTTGAGCGGTACTTGTCGGTGCGGCCGTTATGGTGGGCCAAGTATAGTATTTGGTGGTTGTAGAGGAGATACTACTGTCCGTGGTGGCCGTGGCCGTTGCGCAGCCTGTTATTGGGGTACACGACGTTGCACAGTGTTCTAGCATCCCAAGTTGTTCGCAGGTAGCCTCACATTTGCTAGCCGTTGAGCATGAAGTCTGTGTCGGCTCCGAGGTGATGGTCCCCGACAGGGTAGAGTGTCGAACAGGGTTCTTAGACCCGAGACTGATATTGTCAATGAGCACATCCACCGCGAGCGCGAATGCTGCGTGACCTAGTGCCGTGGCATCCTCCGGTGTAAGTTCTAACAAAAACCGGTAGTCACGGGCAAAATCTGCGACCGCTGCCGCAGCTCTGCCAATATCCCCAGGGGTGAAAGGGAGCTGAGGGGCTTGAATGAGGGCGAAGTCAGAAAACGGACCATGTGGACCGGCATTTTCGATGAGCTCCTGCGCCCCACAAATGGCTGCCCCGTAATCAGAAACTTGCGCATGAACGCTTCCCCCAAGGAAGGCTGGAGGTGCATCGCAGGTTGCCCCTCGAGTTCGACGTATAAACTCATCCATTCGTTCAGCGAGACTTTCATCTAGGGTGATCACGAAATCACCTTTTTCGTAGCCATCGGTTGCAGTTGAAATCGAAGTAACCTCTGGTGTTGCTGAACTAAACGGGACAAGGAAAGTTAGTTCTGAGTCATGCTGAATGTGGATGTTGAGCTGACGATGTGTCAAAGCACATACCCTGTTATAGTTGCCGGGTCTGAAGTCGGAGTGATCGTCATGACAAGGGAGCCTTCGGCTGAGAGAATAACCTCTGTTGCGGTTGCTATATGCCCGACAGAACTTGCCTGGGTTTCTGGTACAAAGTGGCTTTGGATTATGACATGCTCCGGTCGGGTATAGATGTAGGCCATGATGATTCCAAGCACACCTATACTAGCTGCGGGCAGAGACACAAACCGTTTGGAGAGAAGAGCCACAAAGTCTCGGCGCTCTAATTTTCTGTCCAGCTCTAGAGTAGAAGAATCAAGTATGTTTTTGAGGTCTTGGAAGCACAGGTTATCTTTCTCCTTGCACCCGTCCACTTTTTCCTGGAGCTTAGTCTGAAGGTCAGGGGATAAGACAATATCGAAACCATCTCCCTCCGCGCCAGACATCCACATAGTGTTCGTGCTCTCGCTAAGAGACGAGGGGTTTTTCTGCGAGTAAAATAATGTGAGCCTCGGGTACGATAGATTATTTGAATGGATTTTACTCACTCCTCGCCCTTCATATTGATCAAGGTCTCCTAAGTCCCATGTTTCGGCATCTGCGTTTGTAAGTGCCAGCGCTATGGCCCAGACAGCGAAGGACAAAACGAATTGGGGCAGCCGCATGATGACTGAGAAGGGCTTGTGCAAATCAGCTAAACCTACAGGCACAGCTTGGAGTTGAGTGTAGAGGTGAATGAAAAGGGGGTCAGAGTGTTGATATCAGTATAATTTTCAACGGAGTTAAGGGGATTCGAACGGTATTATTTATATTACCCCAAACGGTATCCGGCAAACGGCTTTCCTCATATGATCTTGGGGAAGGCTTGAAAATGCCTCACGATAGCGAGTCTGTGGACCCCCCTAAAGACCTTCGGGACTTGGTCAATCGTGGTTGCTTCGACCTTCCAACATTTGCTGGGATATTTCTTCGCCCTCTGCGTGATGGTGCTGGGCACTGAATCAGAAAATGTTGCGGCGTCTACGGCGAATAGGAAGACACCATATTTGACGCAGCTGATGCGCATGTGCATGTGCCAGTTCAGAGATATAGATACAGCTGAAAAGCAGGCATGGCAGGTACGTAGTTGCCTTTTCTTCTAGAAATAGCGCGGAGTGAGGAAGCTCCCTGTCATGGTTCACAGATGCTTGCCATTACGTCTGCTGACATCCGACGAAACACTCATATACAGATGCAAGGGGTATATGGATTGTGTGATAGGCGTCAGCGGGATATTTTTGGTGGCAGACTTCCGACGCACACCATCAGGAAGACCTAGAATGTGAGCATACAGTATCCCATGTTCAATTCCCCAACGGGATCCAGAATGGATGTACGCCCGGCACCAACAATGCATGGATCCGCAACATGTCTGATGCCGCATCCCGCATGCGGAGTGGACATGAGGTGGAGTGAATATACAACTAGCATCAGGGAGATCGACAGCGAGTGCTGTGCCTCTGGAAAGGACATCTGTCTTATACTGTAGTGGAAGTGGCCGCACATCATCCGGAGTGTTACTTAGTAACATGGAGATAGGAAGACGCGTAGAGCATCCTCTGAGGAAATCTTCGACGAAAAGAGAGAGTCGTTGAGCGGGTCTTAGTCATCCTTTATACACGTGACCCAATATATCCGACGACGGTCGCTGGAGTGGTATCAAAAGAAGAAAATGACCACATATGCCCCGGTGGTCTGCCAGTGAAATTGGGAAGCTCGTGAGGAAAAGACTCAATTGTTGCATTGATGCCCGTTGGACTTCCTTGAAACTCGGTCCGAACAGGATGTCAGCCTGCATACCCGTTCGTACTGATCAGTGATGGACGATCGGGGTTGGGATCTGTGGAAACAACAGTTATCCGTTGGACCTGGCCTATGATTGTTGGCTATGGTGAGAGCCGATCTATGTCTTACCTGAACCCACCGGTCTGGTACACATGCACGAAGCCGCATATCTTTCTCAGCCGCTCTTGAACACACGGCTGCGGCTGAGAAAAATTGGAAGTCAACATTAACCTGGCTGGCAAAGCGCTTAGCCGAACAATCTGATAGGATCGGAACAGGAATACAGTGTCTGGCAGAAAGTCTGAACCCGCTCCTATGAGGTGGTCTGTGCACAAAGAATAGGAATGAATCAAAAAAGCACAGACCACCTCATAGGAGCGGGTTCAGACTTTCTGCCAGACACTGTACCAACGGTTGTCGATCCCCACTGTTCCCCTGCTGCGGCTGTCAGAACCCTGAGCATAAATACCAACACTTGTGTTAAAACCCAACAAATGCGGCCCAGTATGCAATGCGGAAGCGCTAACCATGCTATCGCATCCGCAACTGTTTCATGTTCTGCTTGCTGCATTCGGGGGGGTACAGGAGCCGCCGCATGTTGAGGGGATTCTGGCACCATTGTGTGTGCGTAGTACCTGTGCCGCGTTTAAATATAGCTCAACCCCCAACATGCGATGCGCCCTTTCGTGCTTCCCCACTGGCTGATGCCAATGGTCCTATGTACGAGCTCGTATCTCCTGGTCGAGCCGTAAAAATTGGAATGAGTTTACCTTGAGGGTTCAGGCGCATGGACTATCTTTGATATCAGAGTGGGGAGTATGTGACAGTATCCCATATCCCGATTGGATTATCTTCCCAACACCTGCTATTCTCCTATTGTGGTATTACGCAGTTAGGGTCGATATTATGTGGTTGGGATCAACTGTGGTCACATCGACAGAAGGTGCCGTGGTGGGAGGGAGGGAGACGGCGAAGGCGTTTTCATATGCAGTAAGACATTAGCATTGGGAAGCCCCTTTACACGAGGAGACTTCGTTGGCAAAATTCCATTATATAAGAGGGGTTGTGCTCTTACCTTGGTGTTTTTCGAGGTCCCAAATTGACACTTTTATACAGCCATTATTTTACAATCGGCGGCTTACAGTCCGCATATGCTCCTGACTTGACCACACCAAGCCCCTAGAGCTGGTTAGCCTGGACACAAGATCATGATTATCCTTAGACTACTACTTGGCCTTGTTGGCTTCAGCGTGTTCGCTGGCGCACTTCTCGGTAAGCTTTTGCCTGAGCGATGTACTCGGTGTACCTAGTAGGGTATACATGGAAACTGGAATAGATGTGATAATTTGAGATGCTAATTGGGATTTATAGAGCAGCAACCGCCAGGTTTTCTAGGCAATGCCTCTCTGGATTTGCAACGCCCAAAGGAGAGAGATACTCGAGATGATAGCCCTCCCCGCTCACGGGGCCGTCCTCTATGCTCCTTGCGATCGATTTACAACCGTCGCTATCGTCCCCGTGAAGTGGCCCCGGGGATCACGGTGGACGGAAATGCCTTACACCCCGACGAAGTTTCTGTTGCGGGGGGCAACTCCAGCCATGCATCGGTTCATAAGCGCGCCATGACATTGCCAAGAAGCAATAGCAATGATGATATGGATGAGTTCATGATCAGGGAGTGTGGGCAACAGACCAATATGGTGTGGGAGTCTGAAACGGATGGAGTGGTGCGTGGAGTCAACAACGCCGGGTTCCTTGAGTTTCCGTCACATGGAAAGGATGGTGTTTCTGCTATTGAGCTCGCTGGCTGCACATCGCTTGTGATTTGCAGCCACAAGGGGGTCTACAGTGGGCATTACTGGGAGAACATCGGCTTCAAACTTGATAAGCATATCCACGGGGATTTGTACTCCAGTCAAGAAGAAGCGTTTCAGAAATCGATCCTTGACGGACTTAAACATGGGGCAACCAGTGGCTCAGGGGTGGTGGACCACCGGTCGCTTTCTGAGGTAGCAGATCAAATCAACGACGATCACATCCGGGCTTTTCTCATCATCCCAGCAACGGGCGATTCCTCTGAAGGTATCGGACCCCCGGACCCGTATCGGAATGCGTGGGAGGAAATGAAGAAGCAAATCGGGGAGATTATTCCGGCTTTGGCAGACCAGAATAACTGGGAAGAGTACCAATACCACCCAGTGCAGAATGAAGAGAGAATAACGCGCGTAGACCCTACGACCGGCAAAGAAGAGATAATTTTTGATCCATTAATCGACACGGCCAGGGGCAAGGTTTTGGTAAAGTATGAGAAGGAGCGAGGCGGGAACAAGAAGGTTAGGATATGGGCAGAGCGTCAAGAGTTATATTACGAGGAGTGGAGCTGATTGCCAGTCACTCATAGTCACTCATACAGGGGTATTGGAGGGTTGTGTATTTAAAGTAGAGGGGAATATGTGATGAAATGATATTCTCTTGAACCTCATCTGATAACAGATGACTGTTATTATGTATCCATGGTATAAATGATATATCATATATTACGTTAGTATTGACTCTGAACACGAAATTGAAATAAACCGAGAAAACAATTGGTTATGATATATTAAGTAATAAGCACCCAGGCGTGATTTCCCCTTTTTTCGCCTGGCATCATCCAAGAGATTATCTGAGACGCCCTTATAATTCGCATCGCGCCTGCTTTTCTTGATCTCATTGCATTCATTCATTCACTCACTGTTGACTCTTTCCCTCTCTCAGGCAACTGAAAACAACATCGATCCCCCACCTTATTTACCTTCCCGTTTCACCTTCCCTGTATCCCTCTTGCGCGTCAGCAACCCCCTCATTTACATATCTTCAACTTCATGCGGGGTTGTGTTTGAAAACAGTCGAAGAAAGTGCAGCACCGTTGCCTCATAGATATCCGTATACTCGAAATGACTTTTCATTGTTTTGCTAAACTTCCCCTTGAACTTCAAGACCTTGTATGGGAGTTCTACCTCCTCCTCAACCCGTCGCCAACAGCACACTTTGCTCGATTCTACCATAGAAGTGTCCTGATAAAGCGCCCTGGACGGCGAAGCGAGGTTAAGGATATCGTACGCCTGAAGCGCAGTTTTCCGCCGCACACCGTAGTGGATTCTTGCGCGACCCTCCTTCAAACTACCAGCCGTTCGCGAGCCATTGCAGGTCGTCATCATGATACAGCGGCACCTATAGAGCCAGCTCTTCTACTCAAAAACGAGGCTTTGGAGGACTTAAACCAGCCTCCTATACCTGAACTCCGCATAGACGCGGCCACGGATCTTGCCATTCTTGACAAAGATTGGCACCGCTTCACTAAATACTTTACGCAGAACAAACAACCGCACCTCCGTGATTACCCTGACAAGCTGCGCTATCTGGCCGTCCCTTGGAGTCCGTGGGAGGATTTTAAATCTAGGGGGCTCGTCGAAGAAGACATCTCCACACTCGCCGAAGAATATGTCCCCCCACTTCAGTCATGTCTTAGAGGGGTGTTAAACGTCTACGGGACACTGCATGTACTGTACATCCTTGTAGAGCCCGAACTACTACAAGCGAGCAAGAAGCCATGGCCGGAGGGTATCACATGGGAAACCGATATCCGGGGTATAATAACTTTATCCCTCGGCGAGTACGTTGCCGCATATGTGGAGGGAGACATTCATCCGGGCAGCTTCTACTCTGGGGACCGAGAGTATTTCGAGATACCATCAGAACAAATACTGCAGCTGGCGGGCTTGGAAGATATGATCTATAGCCTAGAGGAGTTCCGCAGCGTGCTAATGCCGGAGAACCGTCTCCTTGCTCCGAATTTAGAGGTGCGCGGGGGTAGAAAAGAGCCTGTACGACTTCGACTCATGTCATGGAAGCAAGTATGAGATTATGTAAACATGTCTGAGGATCAGTTCTGACTTCCTGCGATCGGCATTAGCGGTGTTTTCGAAACGAGGACGCAAGGGTTGAATTTGATGAGATTCATTAATATACACGGTTTGATAACAATCGAACTCTCGTTATATAACTGCACCCGACAGGTCATGAGCTCGCAGGAAGATCTTACTATTTGGGAAACCTCTCTTCATGAGCGGGGTTAAAGACTAGAATCTGGTTGTCCCCCGTTCCAACTATACTTGCACCTCAGCTTGAAAAATTCCTCAAGAAGTTTAGAATCTCTTTGAGAAATTGAAAATCTACCTTGATAAATTGAAGACTTAATTCAATATCTCATCGTGTTCTTAGTCGCATCTCTTTCCCTTTGGTTAGGCTACGGGCAGGATGTGTGGCTCCGCCGAGCTATCTCTAATCCCCGTAAACCCCATAAGGCCATGTAACAAGTCGGGTACCCCGCCGAATGGTTACAAATCACCAGCACGCCTTACTGGGCGATGGAACTGACACAGGATCCAGGCGGGAGCTCGCGCCTCAACGCGGTGTCTGGGTCTAACAGTCCTTCGGGATGAAGCCAAAATGAACTTAACCCTACTTCACTGGTCAGGCCTTGCCCACTTGTTACGCTCTGGCCATGCTTATAGTGTCGAGATACCCTTTCAAGTGTGCATGGACTGGTAAACATGATCATACTCAGGACGCGAAAAGGGGCTCAACTGTGAGTTACCCTGACAAACAATACATATGCCGTGCGGCACATTCCCACTACATAAACCCTAACACTGTTTATTTCCCTGAGGAATGACTTGAATTCACCGACGATCCTAGAACCTTCTACCGGTTTTATTCATACTTGCTATCTAAATACATTCAAGCTGGGTCGAGCTCCAAGAAGCTCACATGGCAGAGAACTAAAACTTGATCGCAAAACCTATTGCCACTCTATGTTGAGTAGAGCTCCAACCAAATCACCGCAGAAGTTATGCTACCTCGAAACCCCACGACACTCCTCCCTTGCACCGCATCGCAATCACCATCCGAACACTAAACCGTATGTATACTCGACAGGGGGTATTCCCCTAACAGCCCATGCAGCAATCGCATGCGGCCCAGCTGTACGACGAGGGTGTCATTAGATCGAGATCGAGGCTAGCAAAGGGATGTTGACGAGCATAGAAGGAGAGGGTGCCAGAATTACATACCATCCAAAAGAGTACTCTTGGGGTACATCAGTACAATGCTCGTCGTAGCATTCGCTGACGCAATCTCTCTTCTCCAACCCGCGCACGACGTTGCGGGACACCATGTTGTTGGCCCAGTCGGGAATTTCACCTCCCATGTTTGAGAACTGGGTGATCATTTCAGAGAGGTCCGTGGATGACTCCGTTTGGGTGGTGCTCGGTGCTGCGATGGCCACGGAGGCGATAGAAAGAAGGATATAGCCGGATGTGAACTTCATTTTGGTAGAGGCGGGATTTTGGATTTGGCCTCGCGTCTGGTATAAGATGGGAAAAGTAGTAGATGGAAGCTGTGGTGAAAAGTTTTCTGGATTCTGGATGGTGATGAGGTTTTCGTGCTCAACTGACAGGATTCGATGGCTCTTTATATATCCCCTTTTCTCAACTCGCCAATCTCGGAGTATATACACCTCGGAGAAGACTTCAATATTTCCAATCTCCGCTAAAATCTCACAGCTGGCCATCCTCTATCCAAGAAATTTCCAATGACCAGGCACTGCCATCCGCCCCCAATGCTGAATGGTATAGCCAAGGCCATCCTACTCGCCTTACCCCTCGTTTCTTAGGCTGTTGGTTGGAGAGCAAACTTAGTTGGGGCTGGAGCCAAGAGGCCGATATTCTCACCTCACCATGAAACTAGAGAGGATTAGTTGAATGTCCAACCGCCGCCTACCCCTAGCGCAATGCCTCAGGCGGTTCATATAGCTCCAGCTCTTCCTACTGTTAGAGTATAGGTCAGTGAGTTATTCGAGCAGGATTGCTGGTGGTCCTGGGGATATAAAAGAAAGAAAAACGATATATATCTCTCTAGTTAAGATATAAGGGGCCAAATATCAAGGAATACAGTAGTAGAAGATAAGTAATTCTAGTAGGAAGAATATATATATATTTTTCGAATTTAGGAGAATAACCAACAAAAGTCGCATATGGGATCTTCGGCCCGGAAATCCCATAGAATGTGATAGCTTTCTATCCCACTGGTTCTCAACTGGGCCGGCTTCTCCTCCAGCTTACGGGCCGATTTTCGTATTTGAGGGCACGCGGCCTGCCAAGACAGCCACCAGGCGCTGCGTGGCAGTGTTGGACATCTTTCCAGGCTTTTGAGGTCGGCGAACATCAAAAGCGAGAATTCCAATGGGAACTTGTAAATATCAGTGGGTAGGCAAAGCAGGTTAGGTATGTTGGATGACAGGGAACCGTCATTCTAGCTCACAACCTTTTCTAACGCGAGTCGTGTGGATGGGTACCTAGGTATCTGAGAAGGCCTCTCAAGGGTTGGTTGGGGCACTGAGCCTGTAAATTTAGTATCAATTGGTGCCGTTTCTGGTTCGGGGGTAAAGCTGCTGCCAGTCTTTGAACTGATTCTCAGAGCGAAAGTGGCCGTGTACCGGAGATAGTCTGGCGGAATTTTGATATCCTCCCTGGAAGAATAATGAAGACCATGTTGCTGCATGTGGTTGATGGTAGTTGAGAATTCAACTACATGACATGAAATAGAGTGCTCTTCACATTCAACTGAAGGAAAGTGCAGGGCTATCGTGTGTTTTTTGAGGTACATCTGATTTTGTAGACACTGCTTGACGTTAGATATGGGTTCAGCGTGAGGGTGAGTTTCAAATGTCGTTGAAGTTTGTGAAGAAAGGAGGAGTGAGGGAGCTTGGTTTTGATAACGAAAAAGCAGCGACACACTATCACCGATCAGGCTAGCTACCTCAAAACGCGGAACAGAGAGCTCCTCAGCTTATCTCCAACAAACATTACTTACTTGGAGACACAGACAACTGCCGTCACCACGAATAATGACCTTATCCTCCCATCCTTCTAATCGTTAATCAACCCCTACACCTTACCTTCCTCCCATCCCCCTCCCGCGCCCCCTACAACAATGGACCCCCCCACAAACCCAAACCCAGACGACGACCTCGCGCCCTCAAGCTTCCCCCGATCCCCATCCCAATTCGACACCGACCCACGCATCTCATTCTCAAAGCTAGACGATAAGTATATACTGGAGACGGAAGATGGGGCGGAATTTGAGTATGATGCTGCGCTGAAGAGATGGGTTGCTTCGGTAGGCTTTTCTCTTGTTTCCCTTCCCTTGATCGCATTGGTGGATGATAGCTTGGGGGGTTGATCCATTCTTCCTCTACTCTGCCCCCCATGCATTGGTGAAGAGGAAGTTTCAAAAAATGAAGAATATAAGGAACTCGGATTCTAATTACATGGCTCGCGCTCACATGTTGAGGCGCATATGCTTTTTTCGCACAAATATAGCTGGACGATGCTTTATTAGAGCAACAGCGAGAAGCGTATAAAGTGCAAGGCGTGGACGAGAATGAACCCGCGGTACAGCAGAAGAAGAAGAAGAGGAAACAATACACTAATGGTGAGGAGGTGAGTTATTCCCCCAATATCTTGGAGCTTAGATGATTTGCGCCTGATGGCTAATTGAGAGGGGTTGGTCTACGTTATAGGACACCGGCAATGCCCCCAAAGCGAAAAAAGCCCGCGTCAACACAGCCGTCTACGTTACATCCATCCCCCTCGACGCCTCCCCCGACGAAATCAACGACGTATTCTCCAAATGCGGCGTCATCTCGGAAGAAATCGACCGCGGTCGCCCGCGCATCAAGATGTACACCGACGACGAAGGAAACTTCAAGGGCGACGCGCTGGTTGTATATTTCCGGAAAGAGTCGGTAGATCTGGCGATACAGATGCTTGACGAGACGGACTTTCGGTTCGGGGAGATGGGGCCGGCAGGCAAGATGAAGGTTCAGGCGGCGGATTTTTCGTTCAAGAGTCAGCAGGAGGCGCCTGCGAAGTCGAATAACAGGGATAAAAAGAAGATTATGAGGAAGACGCAGAAGTTGAATAAGTGGGTGGTTTTGAGCCGTTACTTTTGGGGAAATGCTAATGGGTGTGGGGATTGTAGTAAGCTTACGGATTGGGACGATGATGAGCCGTCTGCGCCTGATACGTCTCGATGGGGCAAGGTGGTGATTTTGAAGCATATGTTTACTTTGCAGGAGCTGGAGGTACTATCTCTTTACCCCAAACAACTGGTGTAATTTACATGCTTACTCTGAGGTAGGAGGACCCTGCGGCGATTCTTGATATCAAGGAAGATATCCGAGACGAGTGCTCAAAGCTAGGAGAGGTCACAAATGTGATACTGTTTGACAAAGAAGAAGATGGCGTGGCCAGCGTCAGGTTTTCCGACCCAGAAACAGCTGTGGCGTGTGTTCAGGTGAGATCATTGTTTACATATCTTTTTAACACTCATTGGCTGACCATTCTCCAGATGATGGACGGGCGCTTCTTTGCGGGTACACGGGTGGAAGCGTATGTGGCGGACGGGAGTGAGAAGTTCAAGAAGACGAACGAGAAGCGTGCTGCTCTGCTTTCAAGCGTGGCAGAAGGAGAAGCAGACGAAGAGAGTGAACGGCTGGACAAGTTTGGATCATGGTTGGAGAACGAGGCAGAGTCCGGGGAAGGGGCGAAAACGGCCTCGGGATAATTGGTTGTGGAAGAAAGAAATGTATTCTACTTGGGCGGAAGGATGGACAAAGAGACAAGGGTGGTTTTATGTATTTTTACCCTGGAGGGTGGAGGGGAGTGCATTTCCTCCTGGTTGTCTGTTCTCATTTTTTGATAGGAGTTCTTTCTCCGCGTATCCGAGATACGGAATCGATTGGGCCGAAGCTTCCAATTCCATGGATCAAGGGTCAACGCTCTTGTCTCAAGATAAGCAACGAAGTAGGCAACTACCGGCTCTCAGCCATTGCCATTGCCGTCCTTGACTTCTCTTCTCTTCTCTGTCTCTTCACCTCTTCCTCCTTCTCCACTGTCCACTACTGTCTCCTACTGTCTGCTATGACCACCGGACCCTGACGTGTCAAACGGACACTTGGACCGCAATAAGGTTGTTCCTGAACCGGGATCCCCTAGTCACCTGACCTTAGTCCCCATAAAAAGTCGGTGTCTTGTGGATCAACCAATCAAAAGCACAGACACTAACCTCAACAGGGGTAAACACCACTAGTCCCTATCTGGATAGTCCCTCATCCCTCTTTCTCTCACACAAAAACAAACCCCGTCCTTCTCTTTCTCTCTTTCTCTTCCTTTCTTTCCTTTCCTCTTTTCTTTCTCTTCTTCTCTTCACACCGTCAGGTTTCAAACTCCAGAACTTCATCCTTCAAGGAACAATCACTCTTCCAACAACTCCCAACCCAACTCTTAATCTTTTCCATCCTCCCGATCGAAGGAAAACGATCCCTTGCGTAAAGCACTCCAAGACCCCTTTTTAAGCCAACACCCCGTACAACACCGGCACCATTCCCTCCACAATGCGTGAGATCGTATGTTTACCCCACGCGTTCTTGACAACAACAACCGTCTTTTCACCCACGACGACGAGACGTGTTATCTATAGTATCACTTGCAAAGGATATAATGCTAATGACTGTTTTCTTTATAGGTTCACCTTCAAACCGGCCAATGTGTAAGTTCTCCACTTTCCATCTCAGGGGTAACTACGGAATATCAACTAATACGTGACGACAGGGCAATCAAATAGGTGCAGCGTTTTGGTACGTCGAGGAGGAATTCGAATAGTACAGGGGAACGTTATTAACGAGAATACTTATAGGCAAACTATTTCGGGAGAGCATGGTCTTGATGGAGCTGGTGTGTAAGTATTGCTGAAACCCCTTCCCTTGACGTCTAGACCACTGACACTCCACAGCTACAATGGCACCTCCGATCTCCAGTTGGAGAGGATGAACGTTTACTTCAACGAGGCCTCCGGCGACAAGTACGTCCCTCGTGCCGTCCTCGTCGATCTCGAGCCCGGTACCATGGACGCCGTCCGTGCCGGTCCTTTCGGTCAGCTCTTCCGTCCCGACAACTTCGTCTTCGGACAGTCCGGTGCCGGAAACAACTGGGCCAAGGGTCACTACACTGAGGGTGCCGAGTTGGTCGACCAAGTCATCGATGTCGTCCGTCGTGAGGCTGAGGGCTGTGACTGCCTCCAGGGTTTCCAGATCACCCACTCCCTCGGTGGTGGTACCGGTGCCGGTATGGGTACTCTTTTGATCTCCAAGATCCGTGAGGAGTTCCCCGACCGTATGATGGCTACTTTCTCCGTTGTGCCATCCCCCAAGGTGTCTGACACCGTTGTCGAGCCTTACAACGCTACGCTCTCTGTGCACCAGCTTGTTGAGCACTCTGACGAGACCTTCTGTATCGATAACGAGGTATGTCGAATTGTACCGCTGGCATTGGGCTAGACTAACATGACTAGGCTCTCTACGATATCTGCATGAGGACTCTCAAGCTCTCCAACCCCTCCTACGGTGACCTCAACCACCTTGTGTCCGCCGTCATGTCCGGTGTCACCACCTGTCTCCGATTCCCCGGCCAGCTTAACTCCGATCTTCGCAAATTGGCTGTTAACATGGTTCCCTTCCCCCGTCTCCACTTCTTCATGGTCGGATTCGCTCCATTGACCAGCCGTGGCGCCCACTCCTTCCGTGCCGTCACCGTCCCCGAGTTGACCCAGCAGATGTACGACCCTAAGAACATGATGGCTGCGTCTGACTTCCGTAACGGACGTTACCTCACTTGCTCTGCTATCTTGTAAGTCGCCTCCCTGCACTTCTTACTGCTCTGTCTAACAGCGTACAGCCGTGGTAAGGTCTCCATGAAGGAAGTCGAGGACCAGATGCGCAACGTCCAGAACAAGAACTCCACCTACTTCGTTGAGTGGATCCCCAACAACGTCCAGACCGCCCTCTGCTCCATCCCTCCCCGTGGCCTCAAGATGTCCTCCACCTTCGTTGGAAACTCCACCTCCATCCAAGAGCTCTTCAAGCGTATCGGTGACCAGTTCACTGCTATGTTCAGGCGCAAGGCTTTCTTGCATTGGTACACTGGTGAGGGTATGGACGAGATGGAGTTCACTGAGGCTGAGAGCAACATGAACGATCTTGTCAGCGAGTACCAGCAATACCAGGATGCCAGCATCTCCGAGGGAGAAGAGGAGTAGTAAGTACAGCAAGTTCCTGTGGAAGTGACGTATGCTAACTACTTAAATAGCCTCGAGGAGGAAGTCATGGAGGGCGAGGAGTAAACCTACCCTGTCATGGCCACATGATACCCCTTTGGTCTTCCTCAACAGCTGTCCCCTTTCCACCTTGTCATGTTTGTTTTGTGAAACGGGAAGGGGAGGCATGAATCGCCGGACTTGGATATATACACCTTCAATCTTGAACGGGAATAAATCCTCACAGTCTGGAACGTCCTGCCTCCCCATCCCATTCTATAACAAGCACTGGTCCACTCCTTTTTTGCAATGCCATATGAATGTTGCCTCTAATTCTACTCTCCAGCTGTTGAGCGTTGTTTGCACACACTTTTTGTTCTGTCTTTACAAAGTAGTTAGTTGATCGTGAAGCTTGGGCCTCTGTGTTGTGTAGTAGTGCGAGAGCTTTGTTATGAGGCTCAATGTGCGAAGGGCTGATGCGGGGGTGAAGTGGATTGATGAAAATGATACTATTCCAATAATATTATGATTCACTTCTGATGAACTTGTGTCCCGTCCTTGCCGAATGGTTTCTGAAATTATGGTGTTTGTCGTGTCGTGGTCAGATTCGTTGAGAGAGAGTCGGTGTGCCAACCGCATGCTGCATGTTGAATGCCCGATCCCTTGGGCCAACAATTTTGATGGTTGGGATGATGGATCCCTGCATATAAATCGATGCAAGCTAGTTTTATGCGAAATTGTTTTCTTCGTGGAAATAAGCTTTTTCATTCTTCACTCATTACTCTTCATATCTCATGCCCCTAACCACCCCCCCTTGTCTCCAAGCCGTCAATTGATTGATCGAACGACGATATTTACAACCTCTCCCCCTTCTCCCCCTTCATAGCCCCATACTTCTTCAACCTAATCGCCTGCACCTTAATAAACCCTCCCGTCTCACTAGGTTCAAAATCCCCAATCTCATCCATACTCGACTCCGAGACATCATACAACTTCTCGGTAGACGACGACCGGCCCAGGATCGTGATTGTTCCTCTGGATAAGCGTAGGCGGACTTGCCCGTTTACGGAGCCCTGGGAGGCGGGGATGGAGGACTGGATGAATTCGCGTTCTGGGGAGAAGTAGAGTCCGTTGTAGAGGAGGCGGGAGTAGTTTGTGGTTACGAATTGGTCGCGGAGGGAGCGGACTTCCCGGTCGAGGGTTAGGCCTTCGATGTCGATGTGTGCGGTTCGGAGGAGGGTTAGGCCGGGGGTTTCGTCTGTGTGGGGGGTGTTAGTTTTGTCCTTGTTTAAGGGGGATGGATGAATGTGGGGTGAATGGGGAGGGGGACGTACAGCATCCTCGACTCTTTAGCCCGATGAATCTGTTCTCTACGATATCGATACGTCCGATTCCATGGGCGCGGGCGAGCGCGTTCGCGAAGAGGAAGAGTTCCGTAGGATCGGTCTCCACCTTCCCGGAGGCCTTGGACTCGAGTTTGACTGGCCTCCCCTTCTCAAAGTACACCGTAACATCCTCCGGAGTGTTACTCGCCGTCTTGATAGGGTCGAGTGTAAGTTTCCACATATCCTCCGGAGGAGTGATATCCGGGTCCTCGAGAATGCCCGCCTCGTAACTGCAGTGCGCGAGGTTCTCGTCCATGGACCATGGTTTGGATTTTGTAGATGTCACGGGGATACCCATCTCGGACGCGTAGTCGAGGAGGTCTTGTCTGCCTACGAAGCGTTCGTAGAATTCAGGCATGCGCCAGGGTGCGATTACGGTGATTTTGGGCTGGAGGGCGTAGAAGGCGAGTTCGAAGCGGACTTGGTCGTTACCTTTGCCTGTGCAGCCGTGGGAAACTGCTACGCATCCTTCTTTGTTGGCGACTTCGATCTGGGCGCGGGCGATTACGGGGCGGGCGAGGGATGTGCCGAGGAGGTAGACGTCTTCGTAGACGGCGTTGCATTGGATCGCGGGGAAGCAGAGTTCCTCGACGAATTCTTTTCGGATGTCTTCGACGTAGACTTTTTCGGCGCCGATTTTAAGGGCTTTGGCTTTGGCGGCTTCGAAGTCCTCTGGAAGAAAGTATTTGTTAGAATACCGTGCGAGGGAGGTGTATGTGTATGTGTGTGTATACCTTCCTGCCCGACATCGGCCACTGCAAACAAACATATTGATTAGCATATATCCTCTCCCCTCTCCCTCTCCTCTCTATCAAGAGATACGGAGGTAAGTATGTTAGGTAGGTACTCACTGAAACAAACAACCCCATACCCCTTCTCAATGAGCCATGCCACTACAACAATGCGTCAGTCAATCAGCCGTCCTAGCTCCCCTCCTTTCCTTCCCCTCATTGTGGGATTGTGCTATGTGATATGATATGGACGTACAGATACAACTCGTATCAAGACCACCGCTGTAGGCGAGACAGACCTGTTTGATTGCATTGTTAGTTAGTTATCTCATTTTCCTTTCATCTGGTTGTGGGATGGGATTGACATCGAATTGAATTGTGGAGGGGTAGTGTGCGTTGTATGTTCCTCACCTTTTCCTTGGCCATGATGTTGTATTGTCTGTTCGATGAATTTATTCAATTGCTCTGTCGAAGATAGAAGAAGATATTTGAAAGAAGAAGAAGAAGAAGCGTGTGTGTTGCGTTGGTGAAGTTTGAAAAGAAAAAAAGCAGGAATCCAAACAATCTAAATATCTCCCTCCCTCTCTCTCCCTCTTGTTCGACTCATCCTCTTCCCACCACATCCCAGCAGCTCCCACCGAAAAAAAAAAGTTTGGCGCATGGATCCGAGTTCGGCCTAGCTCCACCCCGCCATTTTCGGATAACAGTATTCGCACCCCCCAAAATCAATATCCACGCACCTTCTACATAATTTTATGAGCTCGTATTTTGTATTTCCACTTCGTTTTCTTCTTTAATGCGCACGCGTCTGATCGAATCGAGATGGGATGGTGGGTCTATTCTATATTAGGAGAGTACACGCAGTGCTTCGATTCCTATGTTGGCGGGTGCTTGTGCTTGTGGGTTGGGTTGGGCTGTTGGAGATGGCGGGGATAATTAATGGAGATGATGGGGATGGATGGGACTAGGTGTCTGTGTCTGACGGCTGAAGATGGAGATGGGATCGGGTGGGAGACAAGATAGGAAGGTTCATGCTGATATTGCTGATATTGTTCGGGTATGTATAGAACAGTGGTCGGGAATGATGCTCTGCTCTGCCTCAGATCATTCATCTCTTCTCGTAACAAGTTCATGAATTGCTATTGCTATTATTTCGCTCTATTATCTGACACATGGCACGTACGTACTGGGTACTGCAAAAAACCAAGGCTTGATGGACATTGCCACATCGGGTTCAATCTAAAGAAGTAGCTGCAAACGAGAAACGCCATTTTTCAATATCATAGCATTGGATCAATTTCAATCCATTTCATCACCACCCTACTCATTGCTAGGATACAACACCTTGGTCGTCTCCGTGAACTCCTCCTTGATCGACCTCGCGCTCACGAACCGGCTGAGAAGAGACATACTTCCCGCCTTGTCGTTCGTTCCGGACGCACGCGCTCCACCGAAGGGCTGCTGTCCAACAACGGAGCCAGTCGACTTGCTGTTGATGTAGAAGTTACCGGCTGAGAAGCGCAGCGCGTCCTCCGCATAGCGGATCACGTCGCGGTCGTGCGCGAAGATGGATCCCGTCAGGCCGTAGGAGCTGGTGCTATCGACGGTCTTGCAGATGTTTTCAAAGGCGTTGGGGGCGGCGTCGTCGTAGACGTGAATTGCGAGGACGGGGCCGAAGAGTTCGGTTGTGAGGAGCGGGTGGGATGGGTCGCGGGTGGCGTAGACCGAGGGCTGGATGAAGTAGCCCTTTGATTTGTCGTATTTGCCTCCCGTGATGAGCTCGAGGGATTTGTCGTTGTTGGCCTCGTCGATTGCTTTGGAGAGCTTGTTGAAGGAGGCCTCATGGATGACTGGGCCAATGAAGTTGGTGAAGTCCTCTGGGCCGCCCATCTTGAGCTTCTCGGTCTCCTCGGCGAGGATAGTCTTAAACTCGTCGAAGAGGGAGGCTGGGACGTAGGCGCGGGAGGTTGCGCTGCACTTTTGTCCCTGGAACTCGAAAGCACCACGGATGGTCTGCAAAGCAGCGTTGCGCACATCGGCGGTCTTGTGAAGGAGATGGTAGTTCTTTCCACCAGTCTCACCGACGATGCGGGGGTAGCTGCGGTATTTTCCATCTGCAACACCGGAAGCAATCTTTCCGTAAAGCGAACGGAAGACGGCAGTGGAACCGGTGTAGTGGAGGGCAGCGAAATCAGGGTGATCGAGAGCAACCTTGGTAATCGCCTCAGCGTCACCAGGAACAAACTGGATAACTCCAGGAGGCAGACCAGCCTCTTCCAAGATGTTCAGGATGAGGTAGTTGGATGCCATGGCGAAGGGAGAGGGTTTCCAGAGAGCCACATTACCCATCAGAGCTGGTGCAATTGGTAGGTTTCCACCAATGGCAGTGAAGTTGAATGGAGAGATAGCGTAGACGAAACCCTCAAGAGGACGGTATTCCATGCGGCTGGTCAAGTTAGTTGGATGACTTCAATTTCAACGAGTAGCTCGGGTTACTCACTTCCACTGGCCCGGAGCATTATGCTTGGGCTGCTGCGCATACAACTCCTCCGCATACTGAACCGCAAATCTCAAGAAATCACACAACTCAGCGGCAGCATCGATCTCCGCCTGCCACGCATTCTTCCCCTGCCCTAGCATCGTCGTCGCGAGCAACTCATACCGATACTTCCCAGCCATCAGATCCGCGGCCTTGAGGAAGATGGCAGCCCGATCCGCGAACGGCATCTGCTCCCATGTCTTCTTCGCGTCGAGGGCGGAGTCGATGGCTGCGGAGACGTCGGAGGGGCTGGCGGAGGAGTAGGTTGCGACGGCTGTGGCGTGGGAGGAGGGGTCGGATTGGGTTTGGAGGGAGGAGGATTTGATCTGGTGAGTTGTTAGTGGGTGTGTTGGGATGACGACATGTGTGCAGGGGGGTATCAGGGGGTAGGGACGTACTGATTTGCCACCGATGACCAGAGGGACTTCAATTGGGAGCTTTGCCTTCAATTCATCGAGGGCAGCTTTGAGCTTTGCCCGTTCCTCTGAGTTCTTTGCATAGTGTAACTGGTAAATTCGTTAGCATCACCCTCTCCTACCTCCAACTCGAGGTGTGATGGGTGCTACTTACTGTAGGCTCATTCGCAATCTTAGGAATCTTAAACGAAGCAAAGGTCGACGCAGGAGCACCAGAGATAGCTCCCGGTGAGGATCTGGAAGCTTGGGATCTGGCGATACGTGCTCCTGCTACGCGTGCGGCGGGGAGGAATGTTTTACCGCTCAGAGTGTTTCTGAGGGTGAGGAGGTTTCTTCCGCTGGCGACAGACATGTTTACTATGTGTGAGTGTGAGAGTATGTGATTGAAGTGTGAGGGAAGAAGAGTGAACTGAAGTGAAGAAAGAAAGGAAGAAGGAAGAGAAGAAGAAGAAAGAGGTCGAAGAGAAGAAGAGAGTCCAAGTCCAAGAGGCAGGTAAAAAAAGCAATGAATGAAAGTGAATGAACGATGATGAAAGCTCTGACCAGGATGTTGGACAGAAAGGGGAAAAGATCGGTTGAAAGCGGAGTGTTTAAACTATGCTCTATCTTATTGGCTGGACCTTTTCTTATCGGTAAGATACGCAGGGACGGTGAAGAGAGAGGAAAGAAGGGAAGAAGAGTCTTTGGAGAAAGAGAGACAAAGAGCGAAGACAGTGAAGCCGTTCCTGACATTATTACTAGCACTCTCTCTACTCTTACAATCGTACCGCCATGCTCTTGGCAGCATTCCGTATCACCAACTTCCCACGATAACAGAACACCCCAAATCCCCAGCCTGATCCAATTCTCATCGAGGTCCAATTCAACCCCGACAAATCTCGATGTACATCCACGCGAAAAGAGGTCTGGATCACCTTGTGGAGAAAAAGGGACAGAATATTCTTCGAGGAATCCATCATCCAAACTCGGGAAGCCAAAAGAATCCCAGCGGGCTGTGATGTCGACCCGATACTTTCCTTTCCTTTCCCTGCCTTGCCTTGCCTTGTTTTCCGACCGACCCGGTCCGGGAACGGTAGCCGGGAGGAGAGAAGAGGAGGTGACGGGGTGGTGAAGACTGAACCGGGCCGGTTGGTGAGGGTGGCCGGAGTGGAGCCGGTTACGGAGGCTGGGTCACGGGACTGACTATTTGGTGATCAGTCGTCCACCAACTGGGTCTGGACTTGACTTGTTTGTCATCCTTGTCGGAGAAACCTCTCTGACTTTGGATGGGGGGGGGGAACTGGTTTTATATGTCCTTCTCTCTGACTCCAGAGTTGCAGAGGATATCGGATACGTCGACCGAAAATTGATCAAATCGATATAACTATTACATACTATCTCAACCGGAGGCCCGTCACTATTATATGTCGACATGTAAATCGCTGCGTATATCATAACCCTCTACATAACCCGAAAAGTAATAGATAAATGATCCCCTCCAAAATGAACCATAATCTGTCCCTTGATTAAAAAAAATTACTATCATCACCCCCCAAACGCAAACGGACACTGCCCCCTCCTCTCCCCCTCCAACCTCTCCCTCGTCCTCCCCAACTCCTCCCTCCCCTTCCCCTCAAACCTCTTCGGCCCCACATCCTCAATCACATACCCCCCCGGATAATACTTCTCCCCCTCATCCCCCGGCACCGGACGACCCATCAACCACGTCAACAACGCTCCGGGTCCCCATCTATTCATAAGGGTAGGTTTCACGTAGTACGGTGCCGCGTCCCAGGCGATGGTGTAGCCGCGACCATTTTTATCAGGTGTTTCGGTGAGGAAGCGGTAGCGGCGGAAGTACGGGCGTGGGAGGGCGAGGTGGCGGAGGTAGAATTTTCGGAGGGAGAATAAGGTTGAGAATAGAGCTGAGGAGAGGCGGGAGGGGGGATCGTACCTAGATGAGACGTTAGATCGGAGATGGGATCGTATATCTTGAGATCTAAGATCTCGGGGGAGAAAGCGTCGCCAACTTACATCATAGCCTCCCGTAACCTCTCATCCATCATATAACTCACAAAACTCAACCCCAACGGCCTCATAAACCCCGGAACCATCCACAACAACACATTCACCGTCTCATCCGCAGTCTGCCTATTCGTCTTCGCCGGAACCATATTCCTCGCCTCATACCCCCGACTCCAGACCGTCATCTCCTCCAACCAATGTAGCCCATCCCTAAACCCGACCTTACCGGACGGCAACTCCTCATAACTAATCTCCATCGCATCGCCGATACTCTTCCAGAACGTGCCGAGCGCGCACTTCTCCAAGTCGCTGAGCGAGCGCCACTCGTACGTCTCGATCCACCGCGCGGGTTCGATGGCGAAGAGGCTGAGGGTGTAGAGCATGTCGTCGTCTAGGATCTTGCCGCCTCGTCGGTACCCGTTGTGGAGGTAGTTTACGCGGGAGATGGCGTCGAGGGTGCGTGGGTGGGAGGGAGGGTGCACCATGAACTCGCCGATTAGGGTTGCGGTGTCGACGTAGCGTTTTGGGGCGTTGTCCGGGGTGGTGAATTCGGTGGTTTGGACGAGGAGGCGGGAGATGCTAGGGATGCCGTATGTCTATATCTCATCAATTAGTAGACTTTCATAAGGTAGGTAGCTACGTATATGAGCACCACACACCCTAAACAGCGCAAACTGCAACGCCTTCTCAACCACAAATGGAAACTCCAACCACGAGAAATTCCGGTGTATCTCAAACGCATCCTGATCCGTCATCTTCGCATACGACTCCCTCGTCGGGTAGTTGTACTTCTTGTGTACGGAGCGGAGACGCCGGAAGCGAAGGAGGGAGACGAGGATGGGGTAGCCCAGTACAAGGCTCGGGATGGACCAGAGGAGCCATTTTGGTGGTTCGCCGGCGCCGGTGGTGGTGGTGGTGGTGAGGAGGGAGGAGAGGAGGTCGTTAGTTGTGCGAAGGAGGGTGTCTTTGGTGGTGATGAGGATGGTGCTGCTGTTGCTCGCCAAGCTGGCCATCCTTGCGGTTATGATGTGAGACGACTGTGGGAGCTGTGTTCAAGACGACGATACCTATCGCCGGGAAGATGTATATCTCTTCGTTATTGCTTCTCAAGCTTCATACAATCGTAACTGAACTGGAATCATCATATCCCCCCCATCCTGATTAATAAGTCTTTTCACCGAAGCTTACAGTTTAGAAAGTGACCTTCCTCAGCCAGCCAGCCGAGGGGGAATCATGCAGGTGCTTTTCGTGACAGCCGCCACAGCGAATTGGAGGGCAGGGAAGTTCCTCGGAAACGAAACTTTTTCGATTCGATCCCTCGATCGCATCGCATCCTCGGATCTTGGGCGTTTTTGGTCCGATGGTAGTACCCCCAGATAATAATTAGGAATCGAAGAGGTTATATTGACTTTGGCACTGAGTAATTTACTGTATATATGATGGGTTTCCGGGGAAGTGGATAGCTTGATGGCCAATAGTATGGATAGGATGTCTTCTTATTCAGCGTAGACATAATTCTTTCATGCATCTGCCTCTTATCAAGAACAGCATTGGAATACTTCACTTCACGCCTCGCCTGGTCAATAATAATGATAGCATATCTATCAACGAAACCCGAGGCTAACAATCAGATAAGGCATCCATATTCTTTTTATAACATGTTTTTATTTCATTTTCGATTCTAATATTTGCACATTTCTCGCTACTCTTCAAGTGAAATAGGTAGCTTTCCATCCAACGCGTTCTCCCGCCCGCTCACTCACTCACCGTCTAACAAACTTGAAAAAAAGGAAAAAAAGAAAAAGGCGAAACCAGGAAAATAAGAACTAAGAAAGACAAGAGAGAATTTGTAGTTTGCGGAAAGTAGGTAATAACACACGAATAGAAAGGGAAAGGGGGGGAAAAAGGGAAGAAAAAAGAGAAGTATAAAGACAGGAATGGGATGGCTCTAGAGATAGAGAAATCGAGAAGCAATTATGTGTTGATGCACAAGTGCCCCTAGTGAGAGAACGTGTGTGTGAGAAAGTTGAAGAGTGAAAGTGAGAGTGAGAGAGTGAGAATATCCGCCCGCCCTACGCGCCGACGAACGCATATAGCTACAGGGAACAAGAGATCAGGGATAAGAGACATAAAAGGAAAGAAACGTGAAGCGAGGGAGCCGAACCGAACCAGTTAGGATGGATGGAAAGAGGCCAGAGGGCGGGATGGGCATGATCGTGATCTGTCCCCGAAGGCTTGGGGGGGGGGGGGGGGGGGGTCAAACGCAGGTCTTCCGAGCAAGGGGTAGGGTAGGCACGGTACGGCACGGGTCGAGAGAGAGAGAGAGATCAAGGTGGAAAGAAACGAATGGGTGGCTCGTGATCGGTTTTTTTCTTGGTGTCTTCGACTCTTCGTAAGGCATGGTCATACTCATTGTCTAGTCATCGTCGTCACTATGAGATAGTCTTCAGAGCGGATGCTTCTGCGCAGTGATTTAGATCTATAAACCTCGGTATAGGGCTCGCAATACTTGATTTTCTGCTTCGTATCACTCAGAAATTATCTAAAGCTCACCAACCACCCTTTCTCTTTCAGAACAAAGAAACAGACCACCCCCCTTCTTCGAACGTACTCCGTAGATGCGGCAGAACCAGGCTGACCTCCATTATGGTGTAGGTGTAGCTAATGCAGGAACATGAGAAAGAAAGATGACGGGCAGGCTGTTACGATTCTTCGAAGGCAGCCTGTCGGTCGCAGAGTAAAAAGAAAGCTTGAGACTATAAAAAAGATGTGTCACTCGCGCATTGCATTGCATTTGCATATCTAGATATAGGAAAAGGAAGAAAGAAAGAAAGAAAGAAAGAAAGAGGCACTGCTGCGGAAGTGAGAAGGAAGTGAGAAGGACGTCATGCGTCATCCCACCATGGCGGCAGACTGGCGACTGAGGAGAGAGAAGGGGATGTTGGGGAAGGTGAGGGATGCAGGGACTACTCTGTTTCTTGTTTCTTTGTTCTGAGTATTGTGTTATTATCCCGGTGTGCATCGTTCTAGAGGGATTCTAGGGTATGTGTGGTGTGGGACGATGTGTGGTGGGAGGAGTGGTGGGAGAGCTATTTTTAACATCTGCTGCGAGATTCCATGCTGATGGAAGATGCATGCATGGTTCCCTTGATCTGATGTGTGTATGTAGGTGTCGAAGACCCGAGCCGTAAGTGTGATTCTCCGAAGAAGAGAGGAAGGATAGAGGGAGTGGGAAAGTGAGGAAGATGCATCTCTCGATGCAGCCGCGTTGCACTCGTGACAGACTTAGTAGGGATTAATCCGGATGAGGAAAGGGTTAGTCCCGATCGGGTGAATTAGGCTGAGAAGATGAAACATGGACATGCCAAGAAAGGTGAAATACCTGCATAAATGACTATAAATAGATGGAAAGTGGACATAATCCGAGTTAAGGTGGCCGAAAAGGGTTAGAGGGGAAGGCTTAGCTTTCTTTTTGGTGGTTAATTAACTCGGATTTCGGCCCTGTTAGGAAGGAGGTGGATGGGAGTGGCCAATAACAGAGAGTGCACTATACCTCTTTAGTCGATAGAATACACACCCATGCTGTAAGATACGGTCAACCATGTATCTTCCCTTCCCTTCCCCCTCATCCTCTCTCTCTCTCTCTCTCTCCCTCCCATGCTTTTCTCTCTTCCTCTCTTTCTTCTCTTCAACTTTCTTTCTTCACTTTTTCTTTCTTTCTCTTATTTCTATCTTTAGAACTTCCTCTTCCTTCTTCAACCACCACTTCTACCACTTCTACCACCATCTTCACTCTATCTGCATCTCACCTTGAAGAAGATCCACTTAACCCTAAAAAACTCTTTTCTTTCTTCTTCTTCTTCTTCTTCCCTGCGTCTACCGTCTACGCTTGATGACTGATCCCAACCTCTCTCTCCTCCCTTCGCTTTATATCTTCACGCCCGTCGCCTAATTTTATTTTTACTTCTTCCTCTTCCAAACATTCCATCAATCTTATATCTCTCTCTTCTTCTTCCCCTTCCTCACTTCCTTTCTCTGTAACCCACCCCTCTTACAGCGAGGAAGACCGGATGGTTGACTGACTCTTCCACTCTTCTTCCACCTTAAAAACTCCATCCCCGATCGCGACATCGCCCCATTCTCTTCCTCCCGACAACCAAACATCCTTCCTCCTCTTCCTCCTTCTCGCCCCCAATCTCACCTCCAGACATCATACTACATGTATAGCGGCTTCTAGATACACGCCATCCCCGGATAGCTCTTATTCCCGCAATCCTGCCGATCACCCGCTGCTCACCATCGTATTCTCTCCCCTTCCGTAAACCCACCCACACAAATCATCGCCCAACATGGGTCGAAGAAAGATCGAGATCAAGGCGATCAAAGATGATCGGAATCGCTCTGTGTACGTTTATCCATCTTTTGCGATCGCGTATCCGTCGCTTTCGTCCCATCCTGTTGGATAGACTGCTAACTGGATCCCTCTCAACAGCACATTCCTGAAGCGCAAGGGTGGTCTCTTTAAGAAAGCGCATGAGCTCTCCGTCCTCTGTTCCGTCGATGTCGCTGTTATCATATTCGGTCATAACAAGAAACTCTACGAGTATTCATCCGGTGATATTAATGAGACTCTTGGTCGATACCAATTTGTATGTGCAACTTCTGTGGAACTTCCCCCAACCCATCTCCTACCACTTCCTAACAACACCAGCAGTATGGCCAACCCCACGAACACAAAGGCCCTGGCGATTTCTCCGGAAAGCGAGGCGAGATGGATGATGACGACGATGAGGATATCTCCCCTCCACCAGAAGAAATAGTCCCGCAATCCCACTCCATGGTTCCTCCGCACATGCAGAATCAATCCTCCTTCCAGCACATCAACCACGCCCCCTCAGCCTCCCCTCCCATGCACGGTCTCCCGAATGGCCTTCCTTACCATCGTCACGGCACCCCGCAGCCCGCGCAGGGTGCCTCCCGACCATCTTCCAGGAACAACGTGCGGAGGTCGAGCTCAACGCTGGTCCCCCAGCAGAACCAACATCAACCACAGACCCACGCCCACGCTACTCCCCCGCCTCAGCAAAACGGCTACACTTATATGCAGAACCACTCCATGTACAACGGCCAGGCTAACTCAAATATGCCCCAACACCAACCACCGCCTGCTCAACCCCACTACCAACAGTACGGACCGCAGGGACAGCCTCAACAGCAGCAACCACCTGCTCAACATCATCAACCGTCGCAACCTCCGCAACAGCATCCGACACACCAGGTTTCTCACGTCCAACAACAAGCTTACCTCCAACAAGATCAGAGGAGGCAGTCGGTGCCTCCCGCACTATCGCAACATGAACGTGCCATCCCCCCACCGGAGCCATCCCCACCGCAACAGCAACAGTTCCAACAACCACCAGCGAAACAGGAAGACCGCCAATCACCACCTCCTCCAAAGCCATTAAATGTCAAGTCAAGGAGTATATTCACCCCTATCGATGATCGTGGTTCTGTACTGGCTCAGCACTTTGGTTTTGGACCACCCACTTCCGACGCACCGCGAAACTCCTCATTCAAGGAACACCCAGACGATACTGACGGCAAGGTTCCTCCTCCACCCCCGCCTGCTCCAGTTCGATCACTTACCCACCCTCAACGCGCCCAATCTACTTCTTCCGTTCCTGATATCGCTCCTCCCTCACGATCAAACAGTGCACAGTTGAATGTGAAACGTCCACGGTTGACCGTGCAGATTCCAAGCGAGAACTCTGATGGTGGAAGTGCAACCGCTGACTCTTCCCCTCGTGACTCCGCTGCAAACAAAGCCACCACTCCCGCCAAAGGAAACGCTGATTCAGGCCCATCTGGCGTTGTCTTGCCTCCCCCATCACCTTCCGCAAGCGCATTAATGAGTGCCGGTGCCCAAGGCCCACCAAACCCATTCGCACGACCTCCACCACCCGTCTCAGGTCCCCACAACTCCAACAACATTGATACCCCGGTTTCCGCACTTCCTAGCCGATTCATGGCTGACGGGCTGCTCCCATCCCCTTCCGCCTTCTACCCCGATTGGGGTTTTGGCCGATCAGGCCCGGACAGTAACCTGTTGCCGAGCCCACTGACCTTCCCGACACCGACTATGCAGACTGGACCTGGTTTCTCGAAAGAGGGAGAGGACTCTGAGAAGAAGAGGAAATCTCCTGAGGCCGGGAGTAGTACGGTCGAGGGCGTTGGGCCTGGGAAAAGATTGAAGACTTAGGTCTGAAGTCTGGACCTGCCTTGTCTTGTGCTACTTATGATATGGTTAATTCTTTCTCGTATTATTTAACGGTCGGCATTCTGAATGGTTTTTTTATCTTTTGATGCTCCTTTGTTTTTTTCTCGTTTAATTTTATACGGTGGCTTGATGATTATGGCGCGGTGGGCAAAGGGTTCTTGTCTTTTGTTGCTCGTCGCGTTGCTTTTATTTTATCCCTTTCTTCAGTCTTACGACTTCTTCTTCTTTTTACCCTTCGACTACCCCCTTTATTCTTCTTCCCTTCTCATCATGAGAAATGATGTGTTTCCCTGTTCTTTGAAATTGCTGGTACTTTTATTATTATCATTATTGATTGTTCTTTTTAAGTTGTTTGGATCGATTCTGTCTGTTGGTTGTTGTCTTTTTCTAAAAACTGTTCTCTGCTCTTTGTTCTTATTTACCTACACTTCAAATGTCACGAAATTTTTTATTTTATGGCTATCTTTGTCTCCTATCTATCTACCTATCTTGTCCCCATTTCATTGTTCGTGGATATGCATGCTTTGCTTTGATATATCTTTCTATGCCTACGTACATACATACATACCCTGAGTTACTTACGATGGACCGATCTATGGACGTTTTCAAAGTCGAATACCCTCCTCGCCTCACCTCACCTCAGTACAAAGGAAAACCCTTCTTCTTCTCCCACGCATGCATGCATCACCTTCCCCCCTTTCTCCTTGCGGGATAAGCGGTATGTATGTATGCTTTTTTTTTTACATTGTTGATGTTTGAAGTTTGATGATACCTCTTCTTCTTCCTTTTATATACCTCTTCCCTTTCTCTTTCTCTTCTTACTTTTTCTTTGAGTTGTTTCGTATGATGGGATAGTTTGATGTGGGATGGATAGGATAGGACGGGATGGGATGGGATATGTATGGCAACTTGTGAATGGATAGGATAGGAAGGATGATGGGTAGGGTAGAGATTAGGGGTATATAGATATGATGAATATATACATTTATTTATTTATTTTATCTATATTTGAGGTGTCTATAATCCATCATCAGTATACATACGACTTGGAATGAGCGCTGCTGGAGGGTTGGATTGGGTTTTGAGAATTTTTTTTGACCAAGACGGAGGTTGATGAGGAGATTATAGAGGAAGTATGTTAGTGCCAGTTCCCCAGTGCCCACTACTGCACATCTTCCCAAGTCCCATCTGAGATGTCTCTGGCTTTCTGGGAGACTCGTGACGGGTAGATAGTAGGTATTACCTACCTACCTACCCCTCTCTCTCCCAGTGAAAAAGTAGTACTGAGAATACTTGCCGGGCCACCACCTCCTTGGCTTGGAGGAGTCTATACGTTGATGAGAGGCAGGATTCTCATCATCATATTCGCTTTGCTGATACTAATTCGGAGAGAAGCGTTTTAAAAGCGAGAAACGAGAAGAAGTAGTAGTCTGAACTCTGCGAGAGTTTCGTAACGAGTAGATAGTAGATATCTTCTATCTAGTCTAGTCTAGCTCTCTTCTAGAGAGTAATTGCTGAGAATACTTGTCGAGCGAGTCATCTCTCTTCTTTTCGAGAGACTAGATCTAGATATTTCAGTGTCTGATTCTTGAGAGTCAATCATCTGTCTTCTTCATCTTGATCTTGATGAGAGACACGATGCTCAGCATCATATTTTCTTTGCCGATACTAATTCGGAGAGAAGCGTTTTGTGGGCGGGGAGGAGGAGTAGCCTGAACTAGGACATACGGCAGGATAACGAAGGGGTTTCATTAACCTTTCGAGATGTCTTGTCTAGTACTCAACTCTAACTTGCTTATATACAAAGCACTGACGGTTGGAACTCTAAGGGAACTGACTAACATAGACATTCATTCTTATCTATCTAGTACATATAGGTGGTATGACAACAGTGAGCCTTCATTTCATCTCTACAACTGACTGACTTGCTTAGCTTCGCCTTTCGGCTACTAATCCAAGGCACCACGGAGAGGTGCAAGTCTTGCTTGGATAATAATATAACGCACCACGCAAGAATCAAAAAAAAAGAAAGGTAAGACAGAAGACAAGAAGGTAGCAATACAGGAATAGACAAGTGAAAAAAGAAATTTAAAAAACAGAAGAACACAAAGCAAATACTCACCCTTGGGGCGCGGGGGCCTCCGCCGGTGTGATCGCCGCGATGAGGGCCTGCGTGTTGGCGTTCATGGCGTTCGTCAACGCAGTCGCGGGGCCATTCGCCGCTGCCGCCGCGTTTATCGCTTGCGTATGGGCGTTTAGGGCGGCCGTCAACGCAATAGTCGCTTCCAGTTGGGGGTCCCTGTCGAATTCCCAGCCCATGGGCACCAACAGCTGGTCACGCACCCCGCGCCCGATCTTCCGGAGAAGCCACTGCAAAAACCAGAAGACGAGGGCGCCGATCACAATGTCCCCGAACGCGATGGCGGTCACCGAAGTCGCGTCCCAGTCAGACACTCCTCGTGGGTGGATTGGCTGCATCGGGGGCGTCGCGGTCGTCCGCGGGGCGTCGAAGTATCGTCGGAGGGCGTCGGGGGGATCGTAAAGGTGTCGCGGTCGTCCGCGGGGCGTCGTAAATCGAAAGAGGGCGTCGTTGTTATCGTTGTCGTTGTCGCTATCGTCGTCGTCGTTCGATGGGAGAGGAAAAGGAAGAAGAAGAGAAGAAGAAGAGAAGAGGGAAAAGAGGCATTATTTATACCCCCAGACACAGTTGGGTATAATAGGAAGTAGCGATACTCATGACTATAGCAAGGAAAGTGGTTGGGTCGTTCTGCCCTCAATCGATTTATGGCAAGGAGGTAAATGCCTATTGAAGAAGGAGCGAGGGCCACAACGGAGGCTTTGAAAGCCTGGGAAGGTAGGGGCGAGGGGGAGGGGAACGCACCGGAAAAGTCAAAGTATTGGAAGACCCTGCCAGTTTGAGAAAAGACAGCTAGAAGGGAAAAGGGGAGAACGAGAAGGAGGTAGAGTAAGTAATATCACGTGTGAGATAAAACATAAAGGAGTCCCGTGCGGGCTTCTCCTAGTAAAACTGTCATAGCAAGATGGAGGCTCTGAGCCTGTTATGCGAAAGACAAGCAGAAAATTAGAATAGACCCCATGCAGAAGGATAGTTTTTCTGATATTAGAAATCTCTCTGGTTTGCAGTGTGCAATTAAAAAAAGTATGTACCCGGAAACCGGATAACACCAGGTATAAGCGCCCTGCCAGGTAACTGTAAGTGCGTACGTTTCTAAAGTAACTGAACATACCTCGCCTCTTTCAGGGATATGCGCCTGCTGGTATACTCTCGGCTCAACAAAAGAGGGGGCTCGGAATGGGGACTTGAAAGAAGCGACGATGCTTGCCATTCTGATTCAAAAGGTGAGCGGCAACGGCCTAGATTACACCACACCGTCGTACGAAACTTTCCGAAGGGCAGGAAGGGTCGCCTCCAGAAGAAATCCCAGCGAACCTCTGTAGAGCATTCCAGACAGCTTAGAAACTGCGTCTTATATAAAAACTCGGGACTCGAAAGCCCCGAACTGCAGCTTGAGTGATGTGGGCAATATCGGCAATACGTCACGACTTGCCGTGGGGTAACGATGTTATCGTCGTCTCTTCTTTTAATAAAAAAAACGATATCGGTTCTTATGAAGAGTTGGTCATCGACGATTTTGGCCCTTATTTTCTCATACATGGAAGCACAGGGGTTCCTATCGGGACGCGGTGGGAAGGGAATAGATATGTTATTGGTGACATTCGACAGTTGGCGCTGGAAGAGATTTTCCACTGGCATCCCGTGATCCTCACCGTATAGATGACGGTTCATAACTTGTTGAACCGCCGTAAACGGAATGCTGGAACCATTGAAATAGTAACGGCCATTCTTCTGATCGCATGGACTATCGTCTTCGGGTTCGTGGATTTTGTTTCGGCGGAGGTGAAATCTGCCACATTGATAGCAGAGAAGATGCTGAGGGTATAGAATTTGGAGGTGCTGTAGGAGTTCCAAACGATCTTCGAATCTCTCAATCTTTAAGACATGGGTTCCGATAGCGTTTAATATTGCTTTACTTGATAAGGCCAGGGCGGCAGTTTCTGCAGGGGAGAGCCTGTCGACGATGTTAGGAAGAACATCGAGAGGGAGTTTCAGGATCGGCCGTGCGGAGGATTCCAAGGGAGGGTCTGGTAGTGGAATATGTTCTGGGGAAAGACGGGGCTTTCCAACGCGGAATACGGCGCTTAACAGATTCATTTGATATCTGGGAATAGCGACGGAGAACTTTCGTAACTGGTAGGCTGAGAATTTAGCGAGCCTGAGAAATAGCCATGAACAACAGAAACACAACACATGTGCTATGAAGAGGGTGATAATCATTAATAGAGAGATTGGGAGAAAATCTCGGGGAGTGTGAGTATGAGAGGTTTGGTGCGATGGAGACATTTTAACAACTGCTTCTTTTGCCAGGGGGCAGAAGAAGAAAACGAAAGGAGATAGTAGAGGGGATAGGAGGTAAATATGGTTCTTAAACGAGACGTCATGCTGATAAAGGCAGAGTCTTCATCGAGAAGTTCCAGTGGGCATAGACTCGTCACCAGGCTATTTGACGACACAAGATAATCAATAGATGAAGTCTCTTTATTTTAGCACGAAAAGCGCGGAGTTTGTCCTCACCCCAAGTTATTCTTATTCTTCGCTTCGTCTTCTCATCTCGTCGGGAACTTCGACGTCGAGAAAAGACACAAAGTCACCTGACTATAGCGGGGACATGCATGATTCACATTACAATATGGTTGGTCAGTTATCATTTAAGGTTTTAAGGTTGCCAAGACTGTTGTCATCGTGCATTGTTTACCTTTTGCTGAAAACAGTCTAGATTCCTCCACCCTCAATGCAATATCCCGCTTCCGCTGCCTCTATCTAACGACGGTCATTCACCAAACTTTGCACGGGTTGCTATTTTGCAATTGCACAAATTAACCTGCTGTGTCTGGCCTCCCCAAACCGAAAACATGAGCGACAACGAAAACTCCGACTCCTCAGACCCGCCCGTCAGACCAGCCCGTCTACGTCCGCTCCAATCCCTCATTACCGGTAGCTCGCTCCCCTCCATTTTCATACCACGGCTCCCGACTCTTTGTCGACCACTTTACCCGGTCTCCCTCCGCTGATCTTCTCTCCCTTCTAACATACAAACCCCCACCTCCCCTCCTTACGAAGAAAGGTAAACCACGAGTCCGTCAACCGCCTCCCCACATTGATGAGAGTCCCGATTTCTATGCCGCGCAGATCATCCATTATGGGCTGACAAGCTCCGGAAAAGGGAAGGAGGATGATAAGGCTGTTTTGTTAGCGTATGGGAAGGAGAGTGGGGGGCAGTTCGTCGTTCCGGAGAGGATTAGGGAGGTGGAGAGGAGGCTGAGCGACGAGTGGCGAGAGAAGCAGAGGGAGTGGGAAAAGGAGGTGGAGGTTTTAGAGAAGAGAAGGGTGGAAATGAGGAAGGGAATGGAGGAGAGGGAGAAGAGGCAGGCGCTAAAGAGGAAGAGGAGGGAGGAAAAGGAGCTGGAGGATGCGTTTGAGGGGGAGTATAAGGTGAAGAAGGCGAAAGTTGGGGAGGTAAGTCGGGCCTGTGGGAGGGGTGGTTAGTGGTTTCTTCAAGGATTGAATGCTGACTATCGAATTTCCCAGGCTAAACCCCGCATCTCCCTCGATTTGCTATTCGGCGAATATACAATCGCCGCTCCTAGCTTGGAGAATGGTTGGGATTGTTACCAAGGGTTAACTCTGAAGCTCAACCTTTCCTCGTCTGGATCTCATATGTGGGGATCTTTCGATTTTGCCATTTTCGAAGGAAAATTACGATCCGAGAAACTCGACAAAGACTCCTTCGGGGGCACAATTCGATTCCATTGGCGCGGACGCGAGACTGGGGAAGGCGAGTCAACATTCGGTAAGGAGAATGTAGCAACGTTCACCTTTTTGGATGACGGGATGTTTCGAGGGAAGATGTACTGGGATTGCTATGGGACCTTTGAACTCGTGGGAAAGAAGAATGTGAAGGGGGCGGGGAACAAGGCGGCTCTAGCTAAGGAGGTTAGGGGCTGGAAGGATGGATATCGAGAATTGAATGAGAAGAATTGGGATGCGGAGTGCTCAAATCGGTGGGGTGGGTTCCAGATATATGCGAAGGCTGATAAGCCAGCGGAGTCAGACACATCAGACGGAAGGGGTGATGATGACGACGATGATGAAGACGAAGATGAGTACGGGTATGGGATGTAGTCATAAACGATGGACGAGATAGAAAAGTGAACAGAGGGAGAACGGACGAGACTGAATGTTATTAGAACTTTGAAACGCATTTAGAGCAACCTTCTTGAGAAGGACTAGAAAGAAATAAGAGTCATTAAGCGAAACACTCATTTTTTGTGAGATGTTATTTGCAACGGCGGGGCGTATGGTGGCATCTCTGCGGAGTTGACCGGATGCTAATCTCAGATCTTGAGGTGACGCTGGAGTGACCGATGATCATGTACTGCTTCTTCCTGTTGGAGGATAGGGGGGTGATGGATGGCTCATGGGCAACAGATCGGAAGAAGCAACAGCGGAAGACCAAGGGCGGAAATAGGTGAGGAGGTGGGATATATATCAACAATTTGTTTTCTTTTCGATGGATATATATACATGGCCACTCTAATTATAAGCTAAGAAAATTCTACAAATCTCTGACTCTGGACTTTGTCCCTGAGTCCAATCTACTTCTGTAAAGCCTGCGCGTTTGAGCGTTGTCTTCCACCCACTTGAATCCATAGTGGCATGATCTCGACCGTCATTGAACAGCCACCATCCCTCAAGCTGTCCAAAAATAACATCAAGAAGATAGTAATCCCGCCACGTGTATTCAACAAGAGTAAGGATGCCTTCGGGTCGAAGCATCTGACGGGCGTTTCCCGCGCTCTGGCATACATCAGGAGTTGCATGCAAAACGTTTGTTGCAATGATCATGTCATAGTAACCCCTTTGGTCATGGCTAGGGACTTCTGTAACATCGACGAGGCGAAACTGAACAAATTTGTAGTCGCGCAGTTTAGCCTTGGCTGCTGCGACAAAGGAAGAAGAGACGTCGGAGAAGGTGTACTCGACTGGTATCCCGAGCTCTGCAAACGCCTTGACCGCGGGAAGAGTGGTACCGCAGGTTCCGCCTCCGATTTCAAGGACGCGAAGAGTGCTCTGTATGTTTTGCGAGCCGAAGCATTGAGTGATGAAACTGGCAAGCTGCTGTGAAACCGAACGCTGGATCGGCGCTGTTAAGTACTGGTCTGCCATCAACGCACGCTTCTCCGCGCTACCGAAAAGTAATGCTAGTGGATCCACCTCGCCAGAGAGACAATCCGCCAATTTGGCACCGACAATGTGCAGCAGCTTGTGCTCAGGCGCAAATTGTGGGAAGCTGGCCATTAGTCTATTATATCTCTCAGAAGATGATGGCTGAGTTGATATCGGCTTTGAGGTGCGTAACCAATCGTTGCCAGCCTGAGTGATGAGATTGTCGTCGCCCAGAGCGCGCATTAACCGAGCCACGAGTTTATTGTTTTTGTACAAATGCGGGACTTTCGGAACCTTCTGCCCCGGTTTGATTGACGAAAGATCGCACCCAAGCTTGGTGAACGCCTCAGTGATGTAGGCAACGATCAAACTCGCCTGTTGAGGGTAGACTTGCGAGCAAAATTGGTCACAACCCGTGTTTCTGGCAATGAAGTCAAATTTGTCGCGTATCTGGTCAAAGGCTTGGCCGGCAGCGTTTGATAGATCCCCGATCGAGGTAGGGGGCTGCGATACGGGTTTGTTGACTCTTTTCGACCCATTCGTCGCTTCGGAAAATTGATGAGTGATGGGTACAGATGACGTGGATAACGTCTCGCGTGATTCAAACGTGTCTCGAACTACAGACTGGGTCCCAGGGGCGGCGCTATCCGAGCCTTCAGAAAAGCCGCCGGCTCTAGCAGCCAACAATTGACACAAACTGTCAACATCCCTCAAGCTCTCAAATTCTCGCACGCCAATACTAATGGAGAAAGCTTTGCTAATCTCCTCTGCAACCTCCATTCCCATCAAGGAATCTATGCCGAGGTCTACAATCAGAGCATCAGGGCGAAGCGCGTCGTGCTCCACATCAGCAACGCGGGCAAGGAGATCGTATACTGATTTTATAAGCTCCGACGAGACACATGGCTGCTCAGGGGTATAGTCGTTCAGAGGCAATTCCAAAGTTCGAGGACTCTTTGCCGACTGATTGGTTTCTTCAAGACTCTCGGAATAGTAGCCCATATCAATATCTGCGATAGGCTGACGGCATGAAGTTGGGTTGCCGTAGGTATCGGAGACGGTCTTTAAAAAGTCTACATCACCACCATCCACGGCTGATTGAGGATATGAAGTGCGGCTATCAGGGGTATTCAGAACGGTCCTCGAATGGCACGCGTCACTCTTTGCAATCTGTCGAGGGTATGAGATAGGGCTGTCATGCGTTTTCGGAATAGCATTTGATGAATGGCTCACACCACCTTCCGTGATCGGCTGATGGTGGTTTGAAGTAGAACTGCCATGGGTGTCCAAGATGGTCTTCTCAGGGCCAAGGTCTTGTCCAATGCCTGGAGTAAGCTGTAGCGACTCGATGTCCGTCTTAACAAACGTGACATCCAGAACGACGGCAGATAACTGGTTACGTTGCACATCAAACGCAAAAATGTCACAGGTGCTCTCTCGGCCACCGAGATCGAAGAACTTGAGATAAAGTGCCCAGGATTTATTAACCTGGTCGGAGGCGAAGCCGATGGGGTCTTTGAACTTGGCGTCACCAATCGAGGTGCAGATGTTAACTCCGTTCTCTTGACGGTCTCGTAGGCTGTTTAGGCAGATCAGGGGAGCGTGCAGAAAGCTTTCGAGGGACGAAAACGCGTCGGGTGAAGTCGGTGTAAGGTAAGCGGCGGCTTCGTTGCCTTTGGCAGACACTTGCTTGATCCCTTGTCCAGACTTTGGACACTGAAACCAATCTGTGACGCTTCTGTATACAGCTTTGCCTTGGACTGAATCCGCTTCCAAATCATGCGAAAGCGCTTGTATTTGAGCGATGTCCACGAGCCTTTCGAAGCGAGCAAATTCTGCTCTAGACTTGTTGTCGTTGTCGGTTGCCGAAGCAGAGACAGTCCCAGAGGCGTACTCCGTGTTTGAAGTAGCGAGAGCGTCCCTGACCACAAATGCCCATGACTGCGGATGATTGGCATCGTTGGTAATGAACAGGGATAGACTGCCATTTGATGTAATAGCAGGTACAATACTTTGGCTTTCAAAACTCTGCAAATTATAGACAACGGGCTTCCCCGTCGGTGGAGTCTGTTGTTGTTGTTTCTTGTCGATTGAGTCGCGGACCAAGTTCAGCAACGAAGAGAGGGGACAGATGGGAACTCCCATAATGTGATGTTCCGCGCACATGGTTCGCCATTCATCACATTGCGTATTGATACGGAATTCCGCCCCGGTGCCGGTTTCCTGCACTAGCTGCAGCAGTGGTGGGGGCTGCTTTGGATGTTGGGCTTCAGCAACGGCTGGTGCGGGAGCCGTGCCCAACTCTTGCCAGTCTAGCCAGAAGCGTGCCTTGTCGAATTGGTATGGAGGAAGGTTTAGCGCCTTGTATTCGTGGTGCTGGCTGTTGTGAAATGGCCAGTGTTCCACACCGACGCGCAATCTCCAAAGGTCTGCCGTAGTTTCCGCCACGGAATCTATGGAAGACGCGGCGTCCAGGGCCAGACTAATTACGTCGTGTGAAGATAGCTGGGGACCCAAAGCTCGTCGTAGCATAGACGAACCAGACACTGGGCCCGCTTCGAGCCAAACACATGGGCCGAGCTGCTCCGAGATCCTGGTCACGGCGTCGTTAAAGTACACCGGGTCCCTCAAGTGCGATGCGATAAGAGGCGGTGTTACCGATTGCCAAGTGTTGCCCTCGGAGCAGGTCTCAAGTGGGATTTTAGCATCGTGGAAGGTTAATTGCTCAGCAATACGCTGGAGTGGCCGGAGTAACGGTTCGGTTAGGCTGGAGTGGAAGGCATGTGTAACTTGCAGTCGTTTCGATCGTAATCGCTGTCGTGAAGATGCTAGAGACTCTTCCAAGGCATCGATGGACGACGTGCTGCCTGCAAAAACAACACTGTGTGGCCCGTTATAGCATGCGATGTCCAAATTTAGAGAGCTGTGTTGTATCAAGATCTGCGACGCCGTGCTTGGGTCCGCTTCGATCGCAATCATCGATCCAGAATCATTGCCCCAATGCTCCCTTATCAGGCGGGCGCGCTCCGTAACAAGTCGAAGACCGTCGTCAAGCGATAGTACCCCGGATATACACATGGCCGTAAGCTGGCCAAAGCTGTGCCCAGTGACTCTAGCAGGTTTCAACCCGCAGTCTAGCCAGGCCATGGCGCTCGCGTACTGCGCACTGAATAGTATCGAATGCAGGAGAACCACATCGTGATGCGGTCCTGCTTCGAAGACCGCTGGAAATATACTAGGGCTGCCCAGTTCTTGTAAAGCTGCATCGCAATCATCCAGATGTTTGCGAAATATTGCCACAGAGTCATATACGGCTCGAGACACAGAGGCTATTTTTCCCGTTTGTCCACCAAAGAACAACACAACTGGTCGCTTGATGTCGGGACCCTTCGTATGAGACTCCCCAGAAATTGTCGATGAGAGCAGATGTTTCAGTTGTTGAAGTGATGAGACGGTTGCGGATGCAGAGTAGGGTAACTTTGGGTTTCTGCGGCGGCCTAAATGATAGGCAATGCGTCTTGTCAAGTCATTGCTGGGTATCCCTGACTGAGTGTTGATGAAGTTGAGTAATTCGGAGCAGTATGATGCTAAACTAGAGGGGCTAAAAGCCGTGATGGAAACGGGATAGGTCGCATTCAGTGTAGGTACCGCAGAAGAAGATGATCCCATGGCCGAGCTCATATCTGGTGGTTGCGTTACAACCATGGCTGCGTTTGTTCCTGATGCTCCGTAGTTATTGACGCACGCGACTTTGAACTTGGCTGTCCATGGCACGTTTTCCGTAGTAATCTTCATGCCGACTGGCTCTAGAGGCTCGATGGCTGGATTGATATTCTTCAATAATGCCTGACCGGGAATGACTCCCTTTTGCATCATGAGCAGAACCTTGATCAATCCAGACAGCCCCGACGTGGCCTCTGTGTGGCCAATGTTGCTCTTCAGAGATCCCATGTAGGTTGTTTGACCACTAGGGCGATCAGAGTTGCCAAATACCGTGCGAATGCTGCCGGCTTCGATGGGATCTCCGCGGGCGGTGCCAGTTCCATGCGCTTCGACATAGGAGACATGGTCGGCATCCAGGCCAGCTAGTCGCAACGTCTTTCGATATAGATTCATTTGAGAACGCCCGTTCGGCAACGTGATGTTGCTGTCGTTGGCATTTTGATTCACGCCGGTTGCTGAGACGACCCCCAAAATGGGATCACCATCGCGAAGAGCCACTGAAAGCTTTTTGAGCACCACGGCGGCAACACCTTCTCCTCGACAATATCCATCGGCCGCGGCGTCAAAAGCTTTTGATGGCCCCGTTGGGCTGGTGAACTGGCCTGCGGCAAGGTTTTGGAAAGTATCGGGGACGACAAAGATGTTCGTGGCGCCCACCACCGCTCCCTGACATTCTCCTGAGGCAACAGCCCTGCATGCTTGGTGGAGTGCGGTGCCTGACGCAGCGCATGCGGTGTCGTACATAATGGCCGGGCCCGTCCAACCGAAATGATGGCTGATTTTCCCAGCAATGAACGGCCGAATGGAGCCAGTCAGGGAGAAGGCCGAAGGGGAATGGCAAGCTACATGGTCTGCGTATTCATTGATGCATGTCGCCATGTAACATCCAATATCCTGTTCCGCTTGCGAATCATCACGGTTGAAATAGCCCGCCGACTCGAGCGCTTGGTATATCACTTGGATGCCAAGCCTCTGCTGGGGGTCCATAAAGGTGGCCTCGCGGCTTGCCACCTTGAAGAACTTGTGGTCAAAAGCGTCCACATCGTCGAGGGTGGCCGCTTGGAAGTTTCTCGAATAATTCCTCCTCTCGAACCGCCAGTCTGGAAACCGATCTTTAGGTAGATCGCGGTGTGCGGATGTCCCCGTTTCCAGTATCTCCCAGAGCTGCTCCAACGACTTCGCGCCAGCAAACTGGCACGCCATCCCTGTCACGGCAACAGCGTGCTCTGAGTATGGAGGAGGAGATGCGTCCATGTCCGCAGATCCTACTCTCTCTGCGGTGCTGGGAAAATTGGGGGTTTTCGACGCGTCTCGCATTGCCTGGGTCGATGGCATGTCTGTCATTCTGAGCGTGGGTATATCCCAGCTTGTTGAGCTGTGCCGCAGACTGCTATTTGCAGAGGAGAGGGAGTGGATTCAAGGCGTCCGCTTTGGGATGTATATCTGCTGCGGTTGCATATATCGGAACCTCAGTCTCGGGACCATCTGTTCACATTAAGGGCGGCAATTGAAGGCGGCATAAGCCATCGAAATCTTTCAAACCCCAGACCCATACCCTATTCATAATTATATTCTTTTTGCGAACTGAGGATCAGCAGGAAAGTCACCACTTTCTGTTAGCGCATCCCTCAGTTCGCTTCGTATATATCCTGTCATCCGCTTGCCCTGACTAGGCAAATGAGATCTCGACTTTCTCTTGTTGTGCACATGCTTGCCCCAGTGCCCATCATATAACAATCCTCCGTTGGCCTCGAACAGCCAGAAGCGACTCAGAGTGCAGTGCCAGGCGCATGTATCGATGGATACCGAGGGTCAAGCGACCAAACGGAGCATTTTCACTGGATTCACACCCTGGCCGAACCCATTTCGTAAAGTGGAGCGGGCTGCTGACCTGGGGCTCCCCGGTCCATTTAATCTATTTTGATAGATTAATATTGAAAGATGTCCCCAAGCGAACTTTCGTCGTCGACGCGACGCTCCGTGGATTCGATGTTGATACCACACTCCAGACATATGAGCAAACAGATCAGGTTTGAGAAACGAAGGATTGTTGTAGAAGGAATAAGTGAAACCAGAAAATGCTTCGCAAAGCCAGAAAAATCAAACACTCTTGCCAAGCGAGGTTTCCGCAGGAATGAAAAACTCGATGATCCGCAGGGTTGACGATCCTTCGTGAGCGCACACCCCTGGACCCTGAGACAGATTCGAACGCCATCATCCATGGCGGTTGATGCGAGACAGCGAAGGATCCGGGGTGTCCGTGGAGACGCTCCTGACTCAAGGTGCGGAAACAAACAGGATCAACGTCTCCTTGATTTCCTCCCCCTCCTTCTGTCAACTTGTGACCCAAATCTCCCCACCATCGCCGTTTTTAAATCGGAATCTGGACAGAGGAGCGGGTCCGTCTCGATGCGGGCCGGTCGATCGCCTCGGCGAAACCGTTCGCCATTGTGAGCGACTCCACGCGAGGCTCACTTCAAGTGGAAGAATGAAATGAGAATAACGTTCATGTCGGAGCCGTCTCAATGTCCCCATGCGGTGGTCCCCCTGGTCCCTGTTGTGTTAACCTTTCCCCAACCATGCTGCTTCTCTCTCGTATGTCGCAAATTTCTAAAATGGCCGGGGGCCGCGGTCACTGGCAGGGGACACGGCACAGTAACCGTGGTTTACAGAAGGTTATATAACAATACAGTACGTCCACAAGTCCCTAACGTTTTGACCTAGGACCATAGTAATCCAAAACGCCTTCATATCGCACTGTCCAGGCAGTGCAATCAATCCGTGCCGATTGCCTGACAGAAGGATCGATTTCTCCGGAGAAAATGGCGACGGACATTTCCCTCGCAGGTGAAACAAACTCCTCCCATATTATGTATTTCCCCGAAAGCTGCTTCACATGCTAATCCATCGGGCGATAACTAGACTACCTTGAGATCCGCAACGCGGCCTTTGAGTGGTCTGAAAGCTACGATCTCAAAGACTGGGAACGACTTCAAAAGATCCTAGCCCCTTCCGTCCGCCTTGACTTTCGCAGTCTCAAGGGCGAGCTCCACGAGAACTTGACCCCTCAGGACTATGCCGGTATTCTTTCCAGCCGGCCACTCTTGGGCGACAAAACCTTGAAGACGCAGCACCTCTTAGGCGGCGCCAAAGTGGAGCGTCAAAGCGACGGCACGGTCAAAGTCGATCACCAGATTCGCGTCGCGCATCAACGCTTCAAGGACGATACTTTTGGTGAGGTCCTAAACAAGGGCCATGGTATTGGCGTTACCACGCACTGGTACAGGAAGATTGATGGAGTTTGGAAGATAGAAGGTGTTGCGCCGAGACTGGAGTGGAGCGAATATGATCTCTTTGGTACCCTGGCTCCTCCTCCCGAGGAGAGCTAAGTCTTTATGGTAGAAAATCTATATCTGTATCTCTGTGGCAATATATACTGTGGCTATCAATTCACCATTGCTGTGTCCGTACCGATAACCTGCATTCTATAAACTAGTAGTCTCTGTGCTTGTCGTCCCATGAGACCACAACCATAGCCAGCTTACTCCCTTCAGGCCTGTTCACGGCCTCGACGATGAATCGTGGATCGCTCAGCTCGAAGATTTGTCGAAACTCTTCCGCTGTTCGATCCTTGCCATTCGAAATGGTTGCCATAATGAAATCTTGTTGCAAATTGAATTTATTCGAGATCTTCCTGACCGGCTCATCATCGAGCACTGCATCCCATATCAGCACCTTGGAGCCCTGGCGCATTGTGGGGACGAGACCGCGTAGAATCTTGGTGCTGTGGTGGTCGCTCCAGTTATGGAGACAGCGGCTGATGAGATAGGCGCTGGGAGTCCTGTCCTTCTGCTGCTGAGGTTCCAAAAAGTTGTGGTGCTCGAACGATATTCGGTCGCGGAACTCGGATGGCAGCTGTCGCTGTGCCTCATTCACCACATGTGGAAGGTCCTGGATTGTGAAAGACACATTCTGGGTCTGCTTGGCCAGAGCCTGGGAGATTTGGCCGAATCCACCCCCCAGGTCCATCACCTGCGAGCCAGGTTTGTCGATCGAAGCCCAGTCAAACGCGTTGAAAATATCGTAATAGTTGAAATCCTTGTCCTCAACGCAGTATTTCATGGCCAAGTTGAAACGACGACCCCGCTCTGGCTCTTCGCCCAGCACGGTGAAGAGTGAGCGCCCGCCGTTCTCCATGCTGAACGCGCTTTGCTCTGGGTCCCCCGCATCTGGTCCAAGTTTCTCCCAGACTTCAGGTAGTCTGCGGCTCGCAGGTCCGATGTCCTCGAGCTGCAGGCCGATCACGCTGAAGTAGCCTTCGTCCGATGCCAAGAGCCGAGATATCGCGGTATGAGAAATCTTTCCCGGTTCTCGCTCATCAAAAATGTTAAGTGCTATCGCGGCCCGAATTGTACGAACCACGCGCGATCGGCTTAGCCCACTGGTTGCTGAAATCTCATCATATGTCGCGCTGCCGTCGAGAGGAACGGCGGCTGCGAGTTGGTATCGCCATATAACGCGAAGAATGAGTTGATCAGTCCACTATGTTTTTTTTACTGTAGTCAGCAGGCACTCTCGCTTGAGATGAGGGGCAGAGCGAATGCGGCACTCGTACACTGAACGCAATGTCGAGTCCAGAAAGCCTCGCGCCTCTGGCGAGTTGTCTTATCTCGTGACTTGTGTCAAGGAGGTCCCATCGTAGCTTTTGCGCCTCCGATGGCAGCTGTTCGAGGGTGTCCTTGTCGAAGGAGGTGGGCGGGAGATTGTTCTTCTCAAGGGTCCTTTCGATTTCTTTTGCCTGGGCGAGCAGCTCTTCCGCAAGAGATACCAGTGAAGGCATGGCTGGAAATGATATATATCTCGTTATGAAACAAACGGATATACAGTTGTTGCGCAAAAGCAAAGAGAATAAGAAAATAATAAAGACGTGGGAGTCGATGAACCAGAGTCGTATATGTACATCAACCCTGTAGAGGCGGGGGATGCGGGCTGGGAATTGTTATTTCATGCATTGAAAATTAGTTTGACGCACGTCAAGGGATTGTCAACTAATGAGGTCTTGCGGCATTTCTCGATATTAATTAGGGGTTCTCGAGAAACCCCGACCCCAAAGTTCTCACAGGGGCCCTTGTTGCTTCCAACAAGGCTTTTGAAAATCTTGTAACAAGGAACAAGGAACTCGAATCTTTCCAATCCTTTTCGAAGATACGAACTGAGATGAGATCTGACCGTTCAAGCGGCACGGCCGTCTGCTGGGTGTTTATCGATGTAACCTATTGCCTCCGTTGAGCCACGTTGATATATATTATGCGGAGTCCCTTTTCGCTTGCCGTTTGTCTCTCCGTCCCCATTTACTCCTCCATCGGGTAGTTCATCATGGCTGATGCGGATGATAAAGGCCCTCTCGTCCTCGCCGTTACGATCGCCACACTTTCGGTGGGGGGCTTCTTTGTTCTCGCTCGTGTGCTTACTCGCACTCTAATCCGGCCTCAATTCGGATGGGATGATGCGCTCATAGTCATCACCTGGGTGCGTTGCATGATCACCTCTGCCAGCCGTGTTACTACTGTGTTGTTGAGACCAATTATGTGCTAACACGGTGCTGTCGCTCAAGTTTCTGGTCCTGGGATACAATATAGCCGTCTTCGTCTCCGTCGAACGAGGCTACGGCCGACACTATGTCACCCTGACCGATCAACAGGCCGTCGGGGCAGTGAAGGCAGAGGTTATCGCGCAGTTCCTCGCTATCTCGTCGTTCCCCACTGGCAAAGCCTCTATCGCCCTTTTTTTGCAGCGCATCTTTCCTGGCCGCAAGCTCAAATGGGTTCTGTGGGTTTTTGTCGGCGCCAACGCCATCTGCTTCTATATTGATGCCATCTTGATTCTGGTTCAGTGCCAGCCCGTGGCATTTCAATGGGATCATTCCATCCCGGGCGGCTCTTGCTGGACATCCTCGATAGTCGTTTCCTGGGGATTTCTCACTGGCGGTTAGTCCGATCGACGCTCCTACCTTTCCTCATGTTTTGGGAAGCCCGGGCTAACATGTTGTTTTATAGTTACTGGCGCGGTTACTGACTTTCTGTTCGCAATTGTGCCCTGGATTTATGTCCGAAATCTTCAGATGGGCCTCAAAGAGAAAATCAGTGTTGGTGTTGCCTTGAGTATGGGTTTCTTCGCCGGAGCTTGTTCAATTCTCAAAATCTACTATACCTGGACCCTGGGGGCCCATGCAGACTTTACTTGTGAGTGTTACCAACGACTTTCCATCAGTATCATGAACCAACGCTTATTTCGTAACAGATGATACTGTTCCCCTGGTCATTTGGTCGTGCGCCGAACTGGGTCTCATTAACGTTGCCGCCTGCATTCCTCCCCTCAGACCGCTGTACTTGTGGTTGACTGGCAAAGAGCGAGGCCACTTCGGGACTGTCGTCCCATCCGCATACGGCTCGAATTATGGCAACAACACCGGATTTTCCGGGCGAGTTACAAATCGCAGTAACAGGGGCATCCCGATCGGATCCAGTGACGACCACGCCCTCAACATCTACCAATCTAAATCTTACCATGTCAGCTTTGAGGGAAATGGAGAAGAATCGTTGAAGGCACCTTCTACTCCCAGAGGTGGTGCCCGTGATTACTGAGAGTCGGGTGTATAAAGATGTCGCAGTGACAGTTGAAGCAAGACTGTGTCATGCTCAACTGTGGCGCTGTGTTACGAGAATCTCTGTCAATATTCTCGCCCCCCCGCCGCGGAGAATATATGAGCCCGGTGTGCAAGACAAGGCCTTTGTCTATTCAATATAGGGGTGCTGTACAATGGGATGCCTCCAGCTAGGGGGGCAAAACAGAAAACCAAGCTTGAGGCAAGCTTGGAGGTCATGATTACATGGTTGCTATGGGACTGCTTTGCATAATTTATTAATATATAGGCCGCATATGTGTATATTATAAAAACACTTTGGATTTGTTATTTAATTGTGCCGGTTTAGCAGAGGTTTGGAAATGGCCCCTGCCCGGCATCTAGTCTAGCCCTCCCCCGCCCTGGTTTAGTGCAGTGGCTTCGGGAGATATATGCCGAGGCTAATAAAACCAGGAGAGTTGGATAATACATCTGATGGGAACCCCGAGGAAGAGGAAGAAAAATATGGTGGAGGATGGTGACGAGGATGAGGATGAATATGGCGCATGGTAATCAAAGATAGAAATGAACTGCTATTGGAATTGCAATCTTCAGAAAGGTCACTATAACAAGAGCTAATAGGAAAAACGCCCCCGATTTTTTTGATACTTACACTAATACAACACCCAAGACATAGAACCGATGTTTAGAGCAACCCACGGGGTTGCCCTAGTCCTCCTAGCCCAGGTATACCAAGTTCATCCTCATCCTGCTTTTCAATATCACCCCTGCGCGGTAATTCTCCTCGTTCCAACTTCTCCAGTTTCCGAAATCGAGTAGTAATCACTACACATGCTTCTGCCCATGCGCAAATAGTCCCAGCTAGTCCTTCAAAGAGGCTGTATGGACTGTCTGGCATTCGGTATGGTTGCTGGGAAGGGCCCGAATCCGATTTAAACGGCGGAGTCTCACGAGCATGGAGCAAGAAAGCTAGTGCTTTGGCGAGAAAGTCGTCAGCTGATAAAGGGGCTGGGGATCCTTCTTGACTACCATTGTCTCCAAGCGTTGCGGCTTCTAAGGCGCTGTTGAAATAGCAGCCATGTAGAGCTAGTAGTGGCCATGCATTCCCCGCAATTCCATGACATAGCCCACCACCTTTTGAAAGGAGGCCTTCGTTCCAGACCGTCTCCGTACCAAGTTTGATAGCTTCGTCCCATTCGGGTTTCCAGTAAGTTGATACGATGTGAGGGTTGCGCCTAGCTTTGGCTAGGAGGAGGAGGAGACCTGGAGTGCCGTGACAGATTTGGACGAGAGGGGAAGATCTGGATGTTGATCGTGGGGGGAGGGATGAGGGGAGGTGCCCGTTATGTGAGACGCAGAGAGTTGAAAGTTTCGTGATTGTTTCAGCAATTAGGGGAAGGTGGTTGTGGGAGGGTTGATCGTCTCTTTCGAGCTCGTTCGGTTCGCAGGAGAGGAGGATGGTTAATATGCCGGCTGGGTTTATTGTTAAATTATTGAAATATCTCTTAGTAGCTTGTTTGTGAAGGAGGACTTACCGACACCGTGAATGCTATACCCAGAAGTGCCTCACGTTAGCTCGGTATATCGGGATAAGAGTTACCATTACTTACGCTCCGAGATAGTACCGATCATGCCACACCCACATCAGAGGTAGAACACCCTGATGCCCATTATCTCTTGCATAATTATGAGCCCCAGCTTTCCCTGTATCGACCAATAAATCCACGAGGACCTGTACGTTTTCAAACACTAGATTTAATCCTGCCTTTGCCCCTTCATCATCCACCTTGCACCGTCGTAGGTTTAAAATCGCCCATAATAACCCGACACGTCCGAACAGAGCTTCATCTGCACCTGGCGTAGATCCATCATCAATTGCAGCTTGTGTGGCTTCATGGAGCATTGTTATATCGCGGTGGTTGATGGGGGTAGTTTTACTCGAGCACGCAGTCAACATGCGAGTAACTGGTGCACCAAGGGATTCTGAGCCCAGAGGTGAGAGTTTCCCGAGCCGTAGCTGGTGCTGGCTATTATAGAAGTCGGCTAGCATTTGTAAATTAGGTAGTGGAGGCTGGTTTTCCCCGGTTATATAGGGGGTTTGACGCTCTAGCCGGAGGAACATGTGTGCAATTCCTGTAGTTTGATAGCGTTACTGTCTGCTTCATTAATGATACTTCAGGGATCATATCGTGATTGATAAAGATAGCTGAGGATAGGCAGTTTCTATACCCAGAGAGCCATTGTATACCGTGCCGGGGCCACGCTCCTCTCGAGGATCCGGAGGAGGGCATTCGGTTTGAATCAACTCGATGCCATGCCTGATAGAGGTTTGGAGCTTCGCGAGCGTGTCTAGCAAAGCTTCCTTATCAAGATCAACTGGCTGCAGTGTGTTCTTATAGTACTGCGGAGTCATTCTGTGTGACACTTAAGCAAGGGGGCTGTCGCTGGCAGTTTATTAATAGCAGTTCTGTTCGCAAGATGGAGCTTTAAAAAGCTTAAGAAGATTAAGCTACTGGCAGTAGCGATGACGTCGGCAATGTTCCACAGCTTATTGGCCCGTTGGTGGAACCCCGCGCTAGTGACCGATTAGGCAGGTTGAACTCTCGGCTCGGGGTCGGCATTTGGATCTTCCGAACACGACTCGGGTTGGACACTGTACGGTATTGTCATGCCGAAGGAAGATGGGGAAGTCTCTCCTCCAATCGGAGTGGGAGACTCTGGTGCGCTGTGTAATATACCGGCATGTTTTTACCGACATCCGATCTGATAATTCTGCAGTGACTCGTGAGTCACAACCGTGGTTGGTATTTTACAAGATCTAACGGAAAAGATAATGAAAATGTATGTCAATATTCCATTTTTCTGTAATCTATTACAATATCTTCAACGCGCCTTCTCCACAAGCGTGAAAGATTCAACTTGAGTTCAAAATTTTTTTGCCTTCAACAAGAATAGACGCCGTATTGAGGTTAGTGAGTGTAACATCGACAGCCAGTTTGCAGTCACAATGTTTGTGTTCGGTCTTGATAAAATCTCGTATATAAATCCGATTTCCACCATCTTGCAAGATTCGGACAAAAGAGAACAATAACCACATGAAAGTCGGATATGGGTGTATATACAGCCACTGAACCCAATTGATATTCCCATTGTTTTCACCTGGTCTGGCAATGGTGTCCTCTAATCCTCCCAACGATAGTATTAGTGGAGATCCCCCCCTCGACGTAGAGAAGGTCAACCCCGAAACACCTTCCCAGTCTGATTCAAAGCTGGGGATTGATTCCCAGGAGTCAGTTGCCCGACAAACAGACAAAGAAAACGAGGGCCAACCGCCGACGAGCGGTGACGACGATGCCGAGCAGGTTACTGACCAGGATGGAGAACCTATAGAAAGGACTGAGTCCCAAGCTGCTAGGCTGGGCAAGAAGAAGGCTGTGGTGATCGTTTTTGCTATCAGTGTATGCTCTTTAGATTACCATTCTGACGGCTGGATCAAAGGCTAATTGTCTTAATAGGTCTCATTGTTCTTGGCTGCCTTGGATATGGTAAGCTACAACCCCCAACCCTCAAATCCTCGATGCCTCCGGGTATTGTCTACATCCACCAAGTTTTCATCTTAACATCTCCCGAGGATTTTTTGTTCGTCTTCAAGACCCTATACTGACTTTCCTGAAGACAATCGTAGCCACCGCTCTCCCAACCATTGCAGCATATTTTCATGCATCCGAGAGTGGATATGCCTGGATCGCCTCTTCCTATCTCCTTGCCAATGCCGCTAGTATCCCCCTCTGGGGTAAACTGAGCGATATTTGGGGCCGAAAGCCAATCGTCCTATTTTGCAACGTGGTTTTCCTTGTTGGAAGCCTGATCTGTGCTTTGGCACAGGACATGACAACCTTGCTCGCTGGGAGAGCTGTGCAGGGCCTCGGAGGTGGAGGGTTGATTGTTCTTTCTAACATCATTATTAGTGACCTTTTCAGTATCAAGTATGTGAACCCTATGAGTGTACCCGAGCTACTAGGTTATTGTGCTGAACTATAGAACAGGGAACGCCCGATATATCTCGGGTTCTTGGGTGCTACTTGGGCTGTTGCTGGTGCCTTGGGACCCGTTGTTGGTGGAGCCCTAACTCAAGAGGTGTCGTGGAGATGGTGCTTTTATATCAATCGTGAGTCGTTCTCTTCAATTCTTATGCTGGACTGGTCAATGCTAACTCTCCCGTAGTACCGGTTGGCGGGGTTGCCCTCCTGATCCTGATTCTGCTCCTAAAGATCCAAACCCCAAAAACCCCATTCATCGCAGGTATCCGTGCTATCGACTGGATAGGGACGCTTACTATATGTGGCGGGACTGTGATGTTCCTGTTCGCTCTCGAATTTGGCGGGATCAGCTTCCCCTGGAACTCAGCAACCGTTATCTGCCTATTCGTCTTCGGCGCTGTCACGATCGGACTTTTTATACTTAACGAATGGAAGTTCGCGAAGTATCCCATCATGCCCCTCCGTCTATTTAATAACCCCAGCTCTGCCATCATTCTAATATCAGCGTTCTGCCACGCTGCAGTCTTCATCTCTGGATCATACTTCCTCCCGCTTTACTTCCAAACCGTCCTCAACGCGTCTCCCATTCTTAGTGGAATTTACACTTTTCCGACCGTCCTCACCACATCCGCGGGTTCAGCCTTGGTAGGGTTTTTCATCCGTAAAACGGGCCGCTACCCAGAAGCTATCCAATTCGGTTTCGTCCTTACAGCTTTAGGTTTCGGCCTCTTCATCGACCTCAAATCATACGCCTCCTGGCCTCGTATTATCATCTACCAGATAATCGCTGGAATCGGTATCGGGCCTAACTTCCAAGCCCTCCTGATCGCCCTGCACGCCACCGTCAAACCAAGTGACGTCGCTGCCGCAACAGCCATGTTCGGATTCGTACGCCAGATCGCAACATCCTGCTCCGTGGTACTTGGTGGTGTGGTATACCAAAACGTCATGGCACAACAGCGCCATCGTTTAGTCTCCTCCCTCGGTCCAGAAACGGCCAAGAACTTCGCTAGCGCTTTCTCAGGAATCAATACTGAGGCATTAAACGCGCTAGAACCCGACCAGAAGGCCACTGTGGCTGAGGTATATACGTTCGCGTTCCAGCGGGACTGGATATTCTATACAGCACTCGCTGGTACGGGATGTATCCTCTCCTTTTTCATCCGAAGAGTGGAATTAAGTCACGAACATGAGATTGTTAAGACGGGCCTCGAGGAGCAGGAGCGTGTCCGGTTAGAGGCGAAAGCAGATCGGAAGAGGGAGAAGGCTGAGAAGGCCGCGAAGAATGGGAAGGAGGAGAGTGGGGAGAATGTTTAAAAGGGTGAGATACTAGAGTTAGAACATATTTCTGTTGTACTCATTCTTTACATAGAGCGTACTGTCATTATGTTTATAAATCTACCTGTATAGATTCTTTATTAATATTTAATTTCTTCCCTTTGGGTTCCATCTATCCTGGTTTCTGGGTTTTGAAGGGTTCTTGAAATCTATGCATCGGCATCCCGGGGCGCATGATGCCGAACCTCGGGAAGGAAGGGTATAAAGTCTAAGAAACTTTCAGGACATAAGTATATGGATTATTGATCCTTTCGATGGGTTTAAAATATTTCGAAGGCACATGATAGTTTACTGCCTTGTCCTTCCGTCATGATGATGTGCCTGTCCGCCTCAGGGTTGTCTCACAGAGCCTCACTACCCCATCATCCAACAAGGCTGAACGGAAGAAAACCGCCTCGAGCTCGGCTCTGCTTCTCACCACACGTATATATATATCCTATATATATTTCAGAATATACCCTAGATCTAATCTCTCAATATAACCCCAAATCCGGTGCGCACCATACTAAGTATTTACCGAGTATGCCTCCATGCCACCCCAGCTGCTCCCCCCACTGCCCTCACGGCAAAAGAGCAAGAGCAAACGGTGAGGTAACCGAAGACCTACCTCCATCGTATGATGCACTCTATTACGAATATTCTCGATGGACGCGTAGTCTAACCCCTCCTTCCTCTCGACCCCCGTCTCGGGAACGTGGAAGTGGAGCTGCTGTCGCTGGTAGGGAGAGGGTTCCCGGTACCAGTACAAAAAAGGGTAGCTCGGAGACCTCAGCTCGAAAGCGAGATCGCTTCAAAAGCCTTTTTAGAAAAAAGGGAGAGCCGAAGATATCTGGTTCTTCGCGTAAGAGGGCATCTTTACCGTACGTGTCCGAGTAGATGTCACTCGTCTCTATATTTTCTTATTTCGTCTCTCCTTCTCTTGGTAAGCAGACTGCATGACGAGCCCTAACCGGAATGTAGGAGCAGCCATACTCCAACAACAATTCGTCCACGAAACACATCTTCTCCTTTCCTAAGCCCTCCACCACGTCAGCGTTATCCACGGGTTGACCCGCCACCCTACCAGCCTCCAGCTCTCCGTCAAGCTGAATCCCGCCCGCACACTGTCATTCCACCTCCCACGCCCGCGCCGCCCTCAGCCCTCGAAATTACGACCCAAAGGGTGGGAAACCGGTCAGGTACTAACTCGGAGTTTGATTCTCGCACCAAACGATTGCGAAGACGGCGAGTTAATCGAAAGGGTAATAGACTGGTATCGAGAAAGCGCACTCCCGATTTCCTTGTGGTTTGGGTAAACTCCATCAACCCCCTTTAAATTAGAGAACTAGATGAGAGCTGACTTGTCGTCTAGTTGAGGATTTTGTTTGAGACCTTTGTTTTCACGGTTGTATTTGCTATGGCACAGCCCTTTCTCTTACTAGAGTATCTTAAGCAATCGCTCGAACTTATAAAGAGCCGTAGAACTGCGCTCTAGTAAGCTTTCCCCCGAGGGCAAGAATCTCTAATATGGATTCACAGAGGCCCCGCCTACCTTCTATGGAGAAATAGAGCTCGACTATGGTCCCGGCTCCCCTCGAAGGGAGAACGTACCTTTTCTTCTCCAATCACGGGCTAGAGGGCTGAGTTTTGATCAATTACCATGGCCCCGACTGGTATCCTAGTCCAAAACTAGATATCTCAGACTCAAGGAACGGAGGGGGGGCTTGCAATCTGAAAAGCATCCGAGTTACAAAGTTGATGACTGCATACACTGCTGACAGCGGGGAAAGAGACAATTATCTCAAAGTAACAGAAGGGGGGCCGACCAGCTCGACAGAAGGTATATAAAGGGGTTGATTTAATCTTTGGTGTCCTCCTTTTCCAATCCGACACCACTCAATTGAACACACCAAATATCTTACCTACACCAATTGTTCACAACTTTCCCATCCAAAACAAACTCAGCAATCATGAAGCTCTCCACCTTCGCATTCGCTATCGCTTGCACTTTCTCAGCCGTCATGGCCGCACCATCAAGCGACGCTCGCTCGGTAAGCGGAACCGCCGTACAGCACATAGCTCCCAGACCAACGCTAACATATCACTCCCAGGTCACCCCGCTTGATTCTCGTCAGGCTGTTTGCGGAGACTACTCCTGTTCCTCCGACACCTATTGCTATTCTCAGCGGTGCGGAAATTGCGAAGGCGGGCGCTGTGGCTGCCCCCCAGAAGGATGCCAATGATCTCATAATTGAGCAGCTACTAGGCGGGGAGGTGGTGCCTAGGTCTGGATGTGTCGAGTTTTAGGCGGGGCATGAGAGCTGCTGATCAGCTTTTCTTTTGTTGATCACTGTATTTAAGGCAGGAATTCCATCTGCGGTACAGCAATAATATAAAACGAGCCTAGAGTAGCCAGGCTGAGCAATAATCAAACGCAACAGTATGGCATCGTTTCTATTTCTTGAGTGGAACGATGGGATCCGAGCCTCATAACATAGGGGGTCCTGGTCAAGATCTTTCTCGAAGGGAAGGCTACTGCGGCATGCAAGAAAATCGTCGCATATTTCGGGGTAGCTGAATCAGACAACGGCATTTTTTCCAATCGAAATTTCAATCAGGTTGAGCGCTATATATGCCGCCTGACCCATTCTGATAGAGGCGAGGGGAAAGAAGTAAGCCTCAAAGATGCTTATTGAAGATCATTTCCGATCTCAGATCCAGGCCGCAGTGGGTGATAAGAGGGGAAAGCCATAGGCTCGGAAAGTGCATGGTAAGCGTTGGTTGGAGATCATGGGGGAAGGAGATAGTCGGTCCTATTCGCATGTGTCCACGAATCGACTAGAGAAAACTAGTTGTTGTATATTGTTTCGAGATTATACTGGTTGATGTTCCTCGGGGTTAGGGATGCAGTCATAAACCTTCGTCGAAGATCGAAGATGCATGTCAGACGGGCCAGGCTGAGATGTCGTGAGCAGGAGAGAGAATATAGTTCATTACAGCCATTGACTGTTACCCCCTTCCTCTACGATCGACGATTGTACAAAGAGATCTCAGAGAAGAAATCGTAGGTTCACAAAAGTCTTATAGGCATATCTGCATCACACCTGTATATTTGCCAATCAGTGTGTCCTCCTTGTGAGAAAGAGGGGAGAAACAGCCTTCCTCGCGTAGACCAGGCACAAGCACATCTCTCATTCAACGCCCCATTCGCTGGAGGTATGAAATCGCCGATCAAGATTTTTCGTGCCCTCCCTCTCGCAGCAACAGGTGCCAGCAATTCTCCTCATCGATGTGTGCCTCCCCACTCAGGCTGATTGTTCAATCACCCGTGAGAGTCTGGCTTCCAAGCCTGGACGCCGATGTCGTAGCCATCGATCATATGCATTAAAACTCCCTCCCGCCCTGTAATAAATAGCAAATGAATGATCAGTCCTGGAAATAACAGAAGTTACGTTTTTCATGTTGCACGCCCTATCAGACGTTCACGGGTATCAAAGGTAAAGTTGAAGAATGGTACGGTTTATGTTGATGTTGGCCGGGGCGAGATTTCAGGAAGGATAAAAATTTAGGTGTCAACTCTCGAAGCTCGGAATCGACGACAACACCACAACTTCAGATGGATTGAGGGACAAGAACATGACCGCACCCAGTGTCCGTGGTGAGAAATATATGGCGCGCGTCTGGACGACGATTTGTTCATCCGATTATTGTTGGATTTCTCAGAATCCGAAGAATGTCCCTGCAGATCGGTTGCTTGAGGCAATTGCCCAACGGCCTCACCTCGCATCAAGAAGCAGATATTACTGGCTTGACAACAGGGCGAGGTTGGATTATCTTATAACGAAGTCGAATACTTTCATATTTGCCTTTGCTGATAATTCATTTCTTCAAGTTTATGCACTGCTTGCTTAGCATGGACACAGAATCACCACATACGAAGGCCGACTCGAAATCATTGGGGAATGAGCTGGAGTGATTGATAGCCGATGCAGTCAAGGATAACGCGACGGCCTAAACACTTCTCTGGCCAGCTCAATCCACGATCTCCCTGCCTTTGAGCCGCCCTCCTGCTCGAACACGGAGCGGATCCCAACGGTGTGAGCGATGACCTGGGCGTTCCGCTTCAGGAATCCATAATGCTCGGCGACAGGGATACTATGGAACCTCCCTTACAACATGGAGCCGATGTCAAGTTTCAAAGTCGGCTCATGGGCGCCTCTCAATTGCGCTGCTCATGCCAACGATAGACGCACCATAAAGCGCCTACTTTCCGCTGGCGCTGATGTCAATTCGACAGATGAATACGGCTGGACACCTTATATACTTGCTCAGGCGTATGGACATAAGGGCTCCGCACAGTGTCTTTCGATGACCGATTCTACAGTCCGTGATAGGGGCGAAACTTTGGCACTGCCACCCACTGGGTTCACAGATGACTGGAAACAATCTGGCATCTCGTTCTACGATTGGTGAGAGGAAGATATGCGTCTGGCGTGTCGAATCCACTAACATATTCGCCACCCTTTTCACAGAAGTTAGATGCAATATGCAGAGCAGTTCTTCCCTACTCTTGAGCTTGCTGGCGAGCGACTCTCAGTCGAAGTGATCCTTGGAGAGATTCCATTCGCCTATAAAGCTCTTTCGTAGCACCACCCATTTTTTTCTTAGCGCAAGAAGCCTAGCAGATAGGGCTCCGTCCTGAACTGCTACAGCTAGTACTCATCGGTTTCTGCTTCAAAGCTGTACCAGAGCGCAATGATCACTGTCACAGGACTGTATTATATCAAGTCTCAGTTGTTAGTCGGTTGCTTCTGGCTTTACTTCCAATACCCCCATGGGTATTTCTTGGAACATACGCTTATACCCGCTCTTATGAGCTTCAAGCCGTAAGTATTGATTTATCCCTTTGGATCGGTAGTTTGAGGCTCATTGGTCTGGGATACGTTGGATCTTGGAGCTCACTTTTGGCCAATTCAAGAAGCAACGGACACCTATGAATCTGACCATCAACGTAAACAAATCACAACTTTCAAACCAATGTGCAGCATTTCGTATAACATTCCCCGAATAGCCGGGACAATGAGCATCATACCACATGACTGTGTAGCAAACAAGTAAAAGCAACTATGACAGCCTTGATAGTGGGGTAAACCCGACGAGGGTCACATGGCACATTCTATACAGCCTCACTTCTCCAAACGCCTATTTAACCCAAGCCCCTCTCTCACTCTCCTCTTTACCTATTCTAAACCTCACAACAATCCATCCCAAAATCCTAAAATCTCCAGCTTTGGTCCAACTATCAAAAGATCGTGTGAGCTCTATCTACGTCTACGCTACGCTACCCCACCAAATAGCCAAGCCTACCCCCCTCCTCTTATCAACACCATGAATCACGACGCGTGCCCAAAGTGCGGAGCTGCTGCCGCTGATGCAAAGACCTGCACATCGTGCGGCGCGGTATGTGACTATTTAGATATCTATATGCACTTCGAACTCTCGCTGACATGAAGTACACAGACCTGCCCAGTCTAGAAGACGGTAAACCCTGAGTCGATGGGTGTCGATGGTTACTTTAAAGGCATGGCTTACGGAGTTGAATAAGGGGAAGGTAGAAAGGGGGTGTCATGAAAGGGGAAGCGTTATCGATTGAGATCAACTGTGTTATGTTTAGTATTTACAAGAATGGAGCTCCTTCGAAGATAATGTATCGAATTCTATAAATAGTCAAAACTCAGTGCTTTGCCCTCAGTTGGCGCAGCAGCGGAGGCCACTGATGCTTTTATGCCTGTTTAAACCAAGGGTAATGACTTGAATTGCTCGCGCTATGTACAGTATCGATATAGGGTTTCTAAGAATATCCGATGCGTAGTCACAGTCGACAACCCTCTTTCCAAGAAAATAGCCATACCCCATCCTAACGCTTAGTTGAAAAACAGATGCAGAAGGGGCTCGTCGTAGATATGAGTAGGACATGCGCGATAAACGACGTTTTCTATTGCTGAGAATTAGTCGCAATCTTCATGAGCAAGACTGGCAAAATAGATCGCATACCTTGTTGAACAATTTGGACAATATGATACTTCACTGCCACTGACATGATGCCAATGGTTCCTACGGAGACCCCCTTGCGTTGAACCGAGGTTTCGCCTTTCCGAAGACGGAATCGGGTAGGCGATTCTCCGTGAAGAGATTTCCTTCATGCGGACCGTTCCGAAAAGAGAAAGTCCTGAGGATGTAAAAATAAAGAAAGAGCAATGGGCACGGTGAATACGCCACCTCTACCTCCTCGTCCCAAACGGACTCTCAACTCGGGAGCGGCGCGTCATGGATTATGGTCGGTCTGGCCTGGGCGTTGCGGCAACAAGTTGATTGCGACGAGCAATCCCCCATATATTTTTTGATGAAGACCAACTAAGCGGGGCATAAACTCCCGGCGTAGAAGTGTTCCCGTAGATACCTTCCTGGCGTGGCATGCAGTTCTATCGATACCGTTTAATCTCTCGTAGAATATTCAACATGCTTCCTGGCCACCAGCTCTCCTCAGGTTCGCTGTCAGGCCACAGTCTGGTTCCAAATTTGTCACCATATCTGTTCACCATTCCGGTAAGGGTCACAGTTGGAAGATTCCCAATCCACCACGACTCTTCCTCCGCCAAAAACATGAGGATTGACCAATGAGCGTAAATATCCAGCGCAAGGGCTTGTTCCGTTGTCAACTCGGCTGCTATTTCGTCTGGTGTGGCGCCAATTGGACTTTCAAGTCTCTGGTCGAGAAGGGGAAGGACCAAGTCAAGATATGCCTGTGGAACCTGGACAAGGAAAGTGAGAAAGAACCGTGTGAGTGGTTCCGTTGGTAGCGGAATTACAGATCGGCTTGCAATAGAGCGTAGCCATGAAGCTACTTGGGGTTGTGGTACGGGTTCGGGCTCAAAAGTCTCCTCAGCGTGGTCGTTGGCCGATGTGGATGATGGTGATGAGTTGGATGCGGAGAAAGCGTTGCTTCGAATGGACTTTAAAACCTCGAAAGCTGCGTGGCAGGCCGCCAAGGAATCGCCGGGGCCATCACAGTGGAGCAAAGCAGTCTCCAGACGTTTCTGAAGAGTGGAGAAAGCCTCTGAACTGGTGGAAGAGATTATGGGTAGCATCACATGGGCGCGCGATGAAGTTGGGGCTGCCGATTTGGCATTGGCTTCTGGCGATGTTGAAGAGCTATCACTCGCAAACCCCATATCTGGCGACGATTCGGGGTTTGGGTTCATGCCACCACAATCCAGAGTTTGAAGGGTCGTTTTTATTCCTCGCATGATGACTATAATATCCCTGGGGGTGGACGAGAGAAGTTTATACCGCTCTTGCACCTCAGTCCGTTCTGATATCCAATGATTGATCTGCTGACTCGATGCAGCGAATGGAACCAACATCAAGGCGCTCGCTAAAAGAGGTTCTAGCTTCGTAATACTTGGCGATGAAATCGATTCTCTCATCCGTTCGCTCGCCAGATTGTAGTGTCGATAGCCGGTTATCAAAACCCGATGTACTGCACTAACCTCAGCCGGGGGTTTTTTTGAGATCATATCACAGGCAAGACATGCTGCAGAGGCTGCAAGAATGGAGTGAAAGACGGTTTTGCTCTGCAACGCCAATGTTGGCATGCCGATCTGTAGCGCATTACGGTCCCTTCGAGAATGAGTCAAGGTACGACTCGTATGTTGTAGATAGTGGTGGTACAGGTCAGTATCAGACAGGCCATCCGATGCATCAGTACCATCAGGGTAGCGGTTTGTGTGCACGAAATCGGGAGGCGAGCGAGTTGACGGCCCGAATGATGGTGACCGTTCCGCATATGATGGGATACTTAGAGATGGAGAAAGACGGTTGGACGATGAGCTCGGTACCGGTAGTTTATCGTTTTGGGCCTTTGTGGCAGGCCGTTGTGGTGACGGATAGAAGCATTTGTCAAGAGACAGAACGCACCGTAGACACGATGGTTTCATCTCATCACACTGTAGAATAATTCAGTTCTACAATCTTTGAATATACTTCCCAGTACACAACTAGGTACTCACCTTGACCCTTCTCCGTTTGCACTCAAAGCATCCATTCCTCGACTTGAGGTGGCGCCTTCTTGTCTTCCCGCCGTTATCGTTTTGGTTTCCAGGGCCCGCCATTTTGGTATGTTGGTGATACTTGACTTTTGCTGCGGGGGTCGTAATTCCTTGTGCGCTTTTATATATCAGAGTCCCACCTTAAGAGTCACATCCTCCCCTGCGACCCTCTCAATGCAGATGACAAAACAACAAATCCATGCGGTTCAAGCTGCATGAGCTGGCGCGATCTCGTTTTGATTATCAACCGAAGCACTGACGTCCTCATTGGGGAATGGCAGCCTTGGCGTCTGACCATCTCTTCAGCCCTGCCAGCTTCACCGCCACAAACAGTTCCAGATTCAGCACGGTTGGTGAGCGGGGGATTGAGGATCATTTCGCTCGCCGATTGACCTCGCATGTATATCTGCAATTACTATTCAGCTTCCCAAAATTGAAGCATGCGGCACGGCACGCCTTATGACTCTGGCATCTTGGAAAATATACTTCCCATGCCATCCGCAGTCCTTTGAGGCCAGACTTTGGGAACTTTTGTCCTCAAGACGTCGAGAGAGAATTTCAACGGGGTCAATTCCTCTCGAGTATAGAGCGAGAAAAGAAATCTCTTGACATTCTCCCTTGAGAAGCATTGGGCCCAGAGGGTTTGAAGAAATCCCTTTTCTTCACTTTTCTTCACGTTGTTGTCTGGTAACGTTCAAGTGGTGACTCCGCGCCTCGAGGCCGAAGCTTGGGTCGTCCGGGTGGGCCTGGCAGGGGATGACAGCCCGTGCCACCCCTGCGAGCCCTGACAATGCCCCCCCTTGAAGATTTGGAATTTTCTCTCTGACTCAAGCTTCGACGACGACGAGGAAACAACCTTCTCTTGCGAACGGGGAATTTGCAAAGAAGGGAAACTCCCATTGAAGGCTACCAATGAAGAGAAGCTAGTATAAATTCTCTAGTTTGGATTGTCCTGATAATCCAGGACAGCCAAAATCCTCAGAAAGGACACACCAGTTCGAGTCGATGAGTGCGGAGAGTCTGGAGAAACTACACCTTGTGCCCATGCTATGTATGGGAAGAGCAAGAGGCTTTGTATATCGGCTCGGGTCCTCCGGAAGTCAAAATGGGAAGCTTGCATGGATGCAAGCGTGATGCACGAAGGGGCTGCTGACTTGCATTTGGGCACCAAGCTGCGATAATTCAAATCCGAACCCTGCACTCGAAGGAAGTATATATGCACAAGCATCTTACTCTGAACTAGGTACGGCTCAATCTTTTAGTTTTATTTGATGACCTATTGGCTAATTCCTAGGCCCCAGTTTTTTCTACTGCATGTCCGGTAAAGCGATGGCAGAGGGACGGCGCAAAATATGACTCTAATAAGATATTCTATTCTATGGTTTACATATGCGAAGTTACTTGAGATACATGTCTTCCAAACAAAAGGCTCAACTTGGCTAGGCACCCGCACCCGTGTCTTCCCGTAGCCATCCCCATCGGAGTTTGCACCCATCTGTGTGCCTATGTAGGGCACTGTTGAATGCCCCTCCCAGCCCGGGCAGCGAGTATGAGAGAGCTACAGCCCATTCCTGGTCAAGAAGTCGAATGTGACCTGGTATCCGGCGGTGGCATTGTTGTGGAGCGGGAAAGCGTGGCCAGTGTTTGGCTGGATGGCGACATCGATAACAGCGGCATTAGGGTAAGTAGCATTCAAATCCTCCATCTTGTATGCTCCCTTGCAATCACCACCACAGATGTAAAAGTCGAATTCAGCCAGCATGTATTGCACCGGAGCGGTGAAGCCAGGACCCTTGAGCCCAAGGATGTGGTAGGCGGAGGCGAATTCACCGAGAGGGACTGGCTGCTTGATGGCATCGCCGTAGTCGAACATCTCTTTCGTAAACGCGGTTTCGGTGTCGCCAGCGAAGAAAATGGTCTGGATGCCACTCTTTTGACACACGACATAGCCACTCGGTCGGTTGTAAGGTTCAGATCCGGCGAATTCAGCGTGGAAGGAAGTCATCCCATACTTGCCGAGATATTCGTTCTGGACGAACCCTGTGATGACTGCTCCGTCGGTGAGAGGGCCGTACTTCGCAATGAACGCGGAGGTGAGGAAGGATCCGAAGCTGTGGCCGACGTGTACGATCTTGTCTGGCTTATCAAGCCCCTTGAATGCTGCGACGGTGGGCTCTGCTTCCTCTGCGAAGCTATACAAGGTGCCGTTGCGCGCCATGAGGGTCAATTGTCGAAGAATCTCGAGTTCCAGGGGAGCCTGAACCACGTCATACGCGTCGGGGATATCAGACTGACCAACCCCCAGACGATCGTACGTGAGGATGGAGTATCCCGCCTTAAGCGATGCCTCGACATAGGACTGATGCTCTCGATCGAGCTCAGGATCCCAATATCTCGAGTCATAATGCACCCCATGGGTAGCAATCTGCAAGATATCCTCCTCTTTGTCTGAATATTCGGGGACACAGAGCTGGGCGTGAATGTTGAAAGTATCGGAAGTTGTGGCGTTCTTGATGAGCCTTTGCGGGCCCACTGGAGAGCTCCAGGTATCGGTATCGATGGCCCAGGCTATCGCGTCGATGTCACTATCCACCCTTGGGATATCATAGATGCCGCTTTCGGAGGTAGCAAAGACTGGAATGTCCAATTGCTTGCAGGATCCATGGGTTCGGTTTGAGGTATCGATGCTTCGAGATGAAGCACCGTGAAAGAAAAGTAACGAAGCTGTGAAAAAGAGGGCAGCCATTATACGAGCGAAGAGGAAGAAGAGAAGGGATATCAACCCAGACCGACGGATTTTTGAAAAGTATAGCTGTAAAAGTTCTGCTAGTAGAAGTGATGGTAGGAGATGATAATAGAAGACACTATTACACGGCCATCGATGGTTTATATAGCTTTCGAATTGTTGATAGAGTGTAAAAGGTAACAACAACACTGCCCCTATGTCGACGTTCAGACTATGGCTTCCAGCTGCTGAAGCCATCACGATCCGTCCGAGTACGACGGCTGAGTACTGCGCCAGCGCAATAATGGATAGCTTCACAGATCCTTCGACTGGATTCTGGTCGTTGGAATCTTTGATATCGACTGATCTCACCAGCGACGTATTTGATAGTGACAGGGGACGTATGTGCTAAACTGACAGGGGACGTATTCGCATCGACAGGGGACGTATTTCTTTACGAGCAGGGGGCGTATCGCAAGCGTGAGTTCGTTTGATTCCGAGTGGTTCGTCTGCAAGCCACATCTTTTGAACGGTGGTAATTGGGCGTTTCATTTGGGGGGCTTGGGCCCAGAATGGTGGTCGTAGCTTTAAAGTTTCAAGGGCTCAGCCCTAAGAGAGGATCTATGTTAGGAAATGACGGATGCTCAGCTCAACCTCCTTTTCTGTGAAGAGGAAGGAAGCTGAGCGGACAGGAGTGAGCCTCCGACGTCCTCGCAAGATTTACGCCTAAACGGGGAAATAAGATAGATGAGGAAATCCCAAATTAGCTTCTCATTCCTTCAGTCTCGACCAAGCATGACGCTTCAGATGTCCCAACACTGCCTCAATGGCAATAATGATACACGGAGCTGGATGCCAGCAGCTTCAGAGGATATATATAACTTCTTTAATCTAACCTTTCTTCTGTGAATGATTTCATAACCACCATCACTTCCCTCAAACAAAAGTCTCCAATCAAGCCTTCAAGCCTGCTCGTTCTCGTTCCCCTTTCTCCAAATATCCTCCAGAACGAATCCTATTTCATAAGCACTACCCGCCGCTTCCCCACTTCAAGGCATACATACCTCCAACCCCCCTCGACCCCCATAGTCACACCCCAATGGCCTCCCTCGTCGTCATCGCCGTCGGTGCTGGTATCTACGTCGCAGCCGAAAAGATCCACGATCGAAAGGAAAAGAAGCGCGCCCTGAAGGCTCAACAAGCCCTAGAGCAAGACTCATTTGAAAAGGATTCTGTAATCGCCGACGCCACCGAACCCGGCAAAATGGATGAGCTCCCAGCCTACCATCAGGAGAACCTTCCACCATACCAAAGGGTGGATCAGCATCCCGCGTCCAAGGCCGCTAAGAAACGTGACGATTCGCCACGTCGGAAGTTCTTTCACAGGAGCTAGAGCTGGGGAGCCATGGTGAGACCAGGTCAAGGATGGACGGAGTGTGGATTTCCTAGTCGTTCTGTTTTGCATTAGCGTTTCATGATTTAGGGGGTAGATCGTTCTTCATGCATGCTTTTCCTTTCATGAGAGTTTCTAGAATATTTGTACATTAGCAAATCACATATCGAGAATCGTATTGTCGCGTTGTTACCAGCATCCGTCGCCCCTGCCTAACTGGAAACGATCATTGGCGAACCTTGAGTCGGGGTAGAACTCCAAGGCCGCCCACACGCCATGCAGTAGATCAGGGGTGGTGACGGGACGCTGGCGTTTGAGGTTTCGGAAGGATGACACCACCTCTTAAGCAGGGCGCAGTCGAAATAACCCGATGTGCCACGTTGTCTCCCTGTAAGGGTCAGGAGCTGCTGACTGCTTCCGACTCCCTAGCATATGCGGGCAGATAGGGGTGAAGATAGATCAGTAAGCTGCAGGGCAGTGAGATTGGATTCAGCCCCATGGAGGGTATACACGTGAGTAAGGGTAAAGATAAAATGCCGAGGAAAACTTAGTCAGGGACAGATCGATACTAAAGGGGGAAGAAGCTGCCAATCTATCAAGTGCGTGTAAGACACGCTCAAACTCAGACCGCTAGGCTATTAGATTTTCCCAAAGAACACGGATCATAGAAACGTTCTAGGAACTGGGGGCGAGGCGAAGCCTCGATGTCTGAATCCTGATCCCTCACACAACAGCCGAACGCCACAGGTAGCTGCAGCGCAGGATCCATCTGGGGTGGAAATATACTCAGCCCGGCAGGATGCGTTGAGCTTCTCCACGTGGTTTGCTTGCGCAGTGCATTTTCTGCATAAAAATAAATAGATTAGTTTGCTAAGGGTGTGGGTCCCGATTTTGCTTCCTAGAAAATGTTACAAAATGGGTAAAAGAAATCATTGAACCGTGCCATGTCGTGATATGTACAATATGGAATAGGGTCATCCAGAAGTGGTATCTCTATATTCATTCTCGTAGTCGTAAGATTTCTAGAGAGAAATATGATTAGTTATGTTCCCGAACTCACGTTAAGGGGTGTATGTGTGTATCCGGATGGAGTCTCCGGATGATGAACACTTCCACTCACCACTTAAAAACTCCTCAAAACTAAGTGTCACATAGCCATCGCGATCCTCATCGTACCGCTTGAACACATCGGTCATCCGCTTCAAGCTAACACAGGCCTGCACAAAGAGATCAAAGCTCATCCCATAGTTCTGCATCCCTGGTCCAGGAGTCTTCCGTCCCCTGCTCTCGAATGTGGAGAAAATAACCCCCACAAAGGGCTGACTGAGGCGATATCCGAATGCTAGTAATGCGTTCGAGAACTCCTGAAGACTTATCCGCCCGCTCCTATCCTCGTCAAAGCGCTCGAAAAGCTCACGCCACGCTGCCAAGAATCGCCAGAGGGACACAAACTCGTCGAAGCCAACAGTCCCATTTCCGTCCTTGTCAAACATGTTTATCATCGTCTTGACTGTGTAAGGGTCAAAGGATGTGTAGTCTCCATTCACAAGCGCGGAACCTAGCTCTGACTCTGAAAGTGTACCGGATCTGGAAGCGTTGGCGGCGCGGAAAAGAGGGAAGAGGTCGGAGGGGTCATCGGACTGAGGAGTAGACGGGGGCTGTGGCGTTCGTGGCGGGCGTGAGGCCGGTGTAGGGCGGTTTGTTTGTTGGGTCGGACGGGGACCGAAGCCATAGTTCTGCGGTGGAGGAGGGGAGTTGAAGCGGTTCTGGTTCTGGCTCAGATGTCCTTGCGCTGACCCTGGTCCTGGCCCTGGCGTATTTGAAGCGTAGGGGCGTTGCTCGTTCCGCGACCCGTACCGCGCCTGAGGATCTGGTGGAAGAGGTTTGGTGGAGGGTTGTGATGTGGGGGTTCCTGCGCTGGATATGCTGTTCGAGGGTGGTCGAGAGTTACCCGGTCGCTGGTTCTGAGGTGCTCGTCCCGGCTGCATCGAGCCCATCATTTGAGCCACCTAGAAGGAAGCCAAGGTTAGCAAGTCGCCCGGAATCAAAGAAGTTGGCATATCTTTATTAGGTGTCAAGTCCACCAAATGAGCTCGCCACATCCATCTATAACGTTTTGGGGGGGGGGGGGGGGGGGGGGGGGTGGTCGTTTGTTTTTTCCCTTTTTGGACATATATATATATACACCCGC